>VZUA01098015.1:38021-48673 GCA_013401035.1 Horornis vulcanius | reverse complement strand
CTACTATTTCCCTTTGATTTGAATGGCTTGTCCCAGGGGAAGAACCATTTATTTCTGAGTCCTTAGCCTTCAGCAAAGCTTTAATGCTATATTATCTAAAATACTGTCTATATAATGTCAAGTCTGATTGAGGACAACAGAGCTAATGCTCTGCTTCAGATTAATAAAGCACATTTAAATCCCTCTGTGAATGTGTTTCTAGAGAGAGAAAAAAGTTTTTACAAACTTTTTTTTTCACCTGTCATCTCCATTCCATAGTCACTGATTGCTGTTGCAGTCTGAGATACTTCCTTAGCATTGCAGTAGACATTTTATTTTTTCTCCCCGTGAAGCAGCATCCTGGGAATTTCTTATTTGTTTTCTCTGTGTGTCTGTGTCACCTTAGTCCCCTTTCCGTGTAACCGAGAAAAACTTCTAATATTTTTTTAAGCCAATGTTGCCCTCCAGTGGACAAAGAGATACATATAAGCACCTCCACTTTTTGGAGATCATAAGGTGCTGAGAGTGGTTTTCCCACAGGAAGCCTCAGTGATGCATGTGGTTTGTGAAAGACAAAGGCTTGCTGTCCTGGGTAAAAGGAGTTCTTTTAGCAACCTATTTCCTTTCAAACCATTGTTTATGAGGAATTTCTTCTCAGAAACTATCAGTGCAAACCCCCTTGTTCTTCCTTTGCAAAATGAGTAAGCCTTAAACTGGTGGGCCATAGTTTTCGCTCACGTATATGACTCCAGTGGGACTGGAAGCATGGCCACATCCTGAGATTTGTGAAAGAGTGGGCAGTTCAATTCATATTTAAAAACCATCCACCTGAGAAAAAGAAAATATAGGACACTAGTGCTGCCGTGCTATTTCAGGCAGCTGTGAACTTAGACTGGGATGTTACAATTCAGTGCAGAGCTCTTTCTATAAATATTGAATGCTAGAAGATGAAGACAAAGGAGAAAAGCCAAGGCCAGTAGGAAGGAAGCAATAAACCCCATAATTGTCTATATACACATGCAGAGTGTATAGGAAATGAGCTCCAAGTGACATTACAGGAAGGAAATTATGGCTTAGCTGGTAATATGGAACTGTAATGAGATAAATCAGAGACCTGAAATGTTAATATTGATGGATGCAATCTGTGCAGAAAGGACAAAGAAAAAAAAAATGAGAAAAGGTTGCACTGTACATCAAAATCTTGTGTGCAAGCTGCACAGCATAGGTGGATAATAAAAGAAATGGTAATGGTGATTTTTATGAGTCATGATGAGAATGAAACAATATAAAAAGAAACATTCAGATAGCTGCAGATATACATCACTGGCTTGGAATGAAGAGGCTGATAAGCTGTGTCTGAAAAAAGATATCAGAGCTATGGTGTTGCAGAAAAATGAGAATGGTGGAATCATTGTCCCTATAATGGCATCTGTTATTCATACAAAGAAGAATGTTTATCAGTGCACTATGGAGAAGATTCCCATGTTCAAAAAGTCACCGAGACATCAATTTTTACTGAATCCAACCTTTCCCACTAAGGAAAACATTCTTGAAGCAGTAATTCAGGAACCACTAATGTTGTAGTGGACCGAAGATAAGGACACCAATAGTCTTCATGATCTGTGAAGGTGATTCTTTCTTGATGTTCCAATACCCACAGAAGAGTCTAGAGCTAGGTTCCTTTCTTCTTTAAACTTGGTAGTTCTTAAAACAAAGTACCACTGAAAATTAAGAGAATTAAGGCTAGATTCACTAGATGTATGCTGAATCCTATGGTTTGCACAGGAATACTTCTCCTATAAGAGTGTGTATTTTTCCAGATTTAGAAAAGAACCATTTTAAACATGTCTTTTGAAGCTATTCACCTCTCATGGGCTGAATATAAATGCAGAACAAGGGCTATGATATAATGAAAGGTTGGGGTGCTTAGCTGAAGAAGGAAGATTTGGTTTTCCTTGCTCTGCTGAAAATCTAGTATAAAAATATGCAGTGGAGCAGAGCTGGAAGCTCACGTTGCCTTCTCTCAGATACATATTCAATCCATTAGACTTTTACTGTCATCAGTGTTTCTGTATAATTATTCTGAAGCCTTAACACCTTTTGAAGAAGATATCCTTTCTCTTCTATCTCAAAATGCTTTGCACATTAGCATTCTTACAGAGTCCTTGGTTGAGATCCCTTGAAGAGCACTGCATGGAGGGATCCCAGGTGTTGGTTAAATGCTCTGCGGGCTGGGAATGAAGGCATCACTGAGGTGGCATCAACTGGTGGTGGCCTCTCCACCAGTGGTGCACTGTGTGGCATCCAGTGGGACTTGGAGAGTGCCTTGTGGCTTCAATGCCCTCAGAATGCACACACAGACACTCACCCCAGCAGGATCTCACTGATGAAAATCTGAGACCAAGCTCAGGCACTTCCAAGATTTTGTGTGAGCTCTTTGGGCTCTGAAGATCTGGATTTAGCTAGCACTGGCTTTTAAATAGGAAGCAAAGATTTCTGCCATAAGTATTTTTATACTGCAAAGAGTTGCAAATCAGTTGCTAATTTGGCAAGTAGAGTATCTATATTGACTTACTGGGATTGTGATTATCGTGATAGTTTTTGCTTCTACATTAGTGGCTTTAAAGAGTAAGAAGATTTTTGTGAAAGAAGGTAAGAAAATAATTTGTGGAATATGACAAGAGAACCTTAGAGAAAAGAATACAGTAGTAATTGTGATTTTTGAGTAATGAAGAGAAATATTAATTGAATACATTATTGAATAACTGTAGAAATTATTTCCAACTCATGAATAGTCTTGAATCACTTGGCTACATTTTATGGAAGAATAAGGGAATCTTCTCAAGAAAACCAGAAAAAAGAATACAAAAAAGAAGGGAAATGAGAAAAGAAGTATAAAGGCCAAGTTCTCATTATCATAAATCAGGCTTAACTGATTAAGATGGCTTTATAGATGCTTTGCATCAGCTGAACAGCACAAAGTAGCTAAGAGCACAAGTAGATCTAGCCCTCCTGGAAAACAATGATGTCTTAAGACCAGAGATTAATGCTAAAATTTATAAATGCAGACATAGATGTTATGAGGGAAATTGCAAGCATGCCAAAATAAAAATCATTGGAGATAATTAAAGGAAAAAAGAAAACAAACAAGTAACAAAAAGTTGAAAATTAAAGAGAAGGAAGAAGAAATCATCAAAGCCAATGTACAGTAGGACACAAGTAACTCGTTTGTCAATAGAACAAGTTCTTCAGCCAACATTTTGTGAAATTGTCAACTTAAATCTACAGGTATCAAAACAATGAAGAATGCTTTCATTTGAATAGTTACAGTCCCAAGTCAATCACCTTCAGCTACATTTCTGCCTCATTTTTGTATGTGATCAAAACTATTTGCTACATGAAACTAGTTTTGGAAAAGAAATATAAAAGCAATTCTTCAATTGCAACTCGAGTTGTTTCAGGGCACCAGGTTTTGTTTGTGAAGGACAGCATACTGACACCAGAGGGGCTGGTGGGCTTGCTGGAGAAAAGAACTGAGGTGGTATCAGGGATCCTGCCTGATCTCCTGCAGTCAAACCAAATTTTTAAGGCTTATGTTTAATTTGGGCTTGCCATTAACCCATAGATGAATGACAGGTGTAAATCTAGGTAACATATTTCAGCAGCTAGAGAAAAGCACAAATAGACTTATGGATATTCTGAGCTATGATAAATTGGCTTCATTCACTTAATGAATAATTTCTGTGTAATTCCTCCCAGTAGAACCACGTAGTTTAATAAAGTAAACTTTGTTCTATTTAAGATTTGTATCAGAAATTCAGGTACAAGCTTCCTTCCTGTATTTTTCTGACATCATCATGTTGTTCCTTTTGTCCAGTTAAAGAGGAGACTCTTCTACTTTTATGGTAGAACAGATCTAAAATGCCTGATCTACTCCACAGAGCTCCACTGCGGTAAGTGCCTTAAAAATGCCCACCAAAGAATAATGCCAGTCACAACAATTTTACAGTCTAAATAGTGAAGACAGACAACAAGTGAAAAATGGCATTACTAAGAGCTGAGATGAAGAGGCCAGAACTATCAAGCAAGACAGATAGCTAGGAATGAAACACAAGTTCCCTGATTCCTAAGCCAGTGTCTCACCCCTAGATCATACCACTACTTTCATGAGATTACTCTGGAGCTTTACACTGAATCCTAATGACCCCAAATATAAAGAGCTTTTTATTTACTGTTTCCGCAGCTTAAAATAAGATCTATATGTTCCTGCTCAAGCACAGAATGGATGCTGTAGGAAACAGTATTGTCCCAGGGTGAACACAACACTATTTCTAGTTTGTATGTGTCATACAGTAAGATTCTGTTACTGAATCTTTTAGTAATTTTTATAACTTGTAAATAGTATTTTCTTATTGTGACAATAAATAAAAAATAACCTGCCCCAGAAAGGTTCAGTTCCAATCCCTCCAGCATAATAACACTGTAAACTTTTATTCCCAGAAAACATGATGAAGCTTCTATCTACCTTGTGCAGAGTACTTCCAAAGACAAAAGTAATAATTATTATAACCATCTTTTTATGTGGATGTGCAGGAACATAGTGAAATGCCAGGATGAATTTATGGTGGAGTAAAGGATAAAACATTAGCTTTGCATCAACTCCATCACAAGTTGTGCCTGAGAGGTAGCCATTCACTTTCAGTATTTCTGATTTTAAGCATAAATTACTGATGCAGAGACCACAGTTACATGAAAATTACATTCACCTTCACTATGGATTAATGGATTTCAGCAAGTTAAAATGAAGTCGGGCACTCTGAGCTTCAGATATAAAAGATCATGAGGCTTGGAGGATGTGCTTGCTCTCTTCAGGTTGTACAAGAAGTGATTGATAATAATTTCAGATAGTAAATAATGATTACGAACAAAAGGAAAATAAAAGGATCTGCAGCATTGTGTTGGGTAAAATGTAGGCCAGGTCATGACAGCACAGCTGGCATAGTAGCAAAACTCTGAAACCAGGACCAATAAATCAGAGGCTCTGGATTTGTTGTTGTTGTTGTTTAGATTTGGTGATTTACTTTTGTGTGTGTGTTTTGCTTCGTTGGTTTGGTTTTGGGGGGTTGGTTTGTTTGTTTGTTTAAATTGCTTGCCTGTTTGACAATGGAATTATGGAAAGATCATCTGTCAAACAAAATATATTGGGGGGAGTATCTCGCTCTGCAAGAGGCTAGAAGTCTTTTTTAATGTAGACACTGTGAAAATACTGGGTCCTTAGGCAAGACATGCCTAGGAAAAGATTAAACCATGCAGTGGCTTATTACTGGGAGGTGGAGTAGAGGGCAAAATGTGTCTGTTTCTGCCAATGCACTGCATTTCAAACCTAAATACTATATGCTTAGTACTGAAATAGAACTTAAACTGAAACAGAAAAGCAGTGTTTTCTTTGATTCCCACCCTGCAAGTCACATTTGTAAGGAGGTTTTAATGTAGGTTCATAGAAAAATCCAATAATTGGTTCTTTGTGTAATCACAAAGGCCTAATCCTATGCTCATTAAAGTAATTGATAAAACTCTCACTGACGTCAGTGGTGTGGGATTGAGCCCTAATACAGCATATTGGCTTTTAGACATACGTGTCACATGTGAGAGTTAATAAATGAAAGGCACAGAGACAGAAGCTACTTGGAAGAACATAATTTCAAAGACTGAATACTGTGTCCTTATCTCACAGACACACACAGGCTGAGAAATGGCTGATCCAACCCAATATTCCTCTGCTCCGGGATAAGGGCAATGTTTTTAGCCAGTGATGGGAGATGTAGTGAGGGAAAGGAATGCTTCTAGATGTGCTTCAGCCCACCAAGGAGAAAATGCACATTTCCAAAATTGTGAAAAAGGAAAAGAGAATGCACAGTACCACCACCACACAACAGAGATGCTCTTGGAGAATCACACAAATTACAGTATCGACTAAGCAATCTCCAACTTCACTTCTTGAAAAAGCAGCTCTATATGCACAAAGGAAAAGCTGAATAAGGGTTTAGTAATTCAGGACCAGCTGACATGCTGAGCATAGTAACTGTATCTTACACAAGGTAATACTTTTGTGCCCAGAATACTCCTCCTAGGTCAGCAGACCAGATGCTTTTTCCAGTGTAAACAAATGAAAGAGCCTGGACTCTTTATCTTCTCTAGCTGAATTAAAGACACCATTCCATAGTAGGCCAAATGTTGGACTTAGGTAAAGTAACAGGATTGAAATTAATTTTTGTTGATATTTTGTTTAGATTTGAATGGTGACAACTAAAGCAATTAACCCTCAAAACTCTGATATCTGTTTCAATATTGTGTTTGTTATAATAATGACTAAAATTAAAGTGAAGTTCTATTGTGCTGACTTTACAGTAACTTTATTTATTTCACTTATCCCCCCATGTCTTGCATTCCCAACAATTTATAAAAACTAGTGTAGTAACTGTCTTTTATTTCCTCATATTCTTTCAATAAGAAACTAGTCTCATCACCAGTCACGAAATATCTCCTTTCTCTCACTTTCATTCATAAACCTCACAAAATCCCACAATCAAATGCTCCTGCAAGATTAGAGCCACACAAAACCAGATGAGGCTTTTAGACTCCTACTGGCCCAGAATTAAACATGCAAGTGGGTTCACATCTGGGGATTTAAATCCAAACTCCTTTCCACAGAAATTCAAAGAGGATCAGATCTGAGGTCCTGGTTTTGCACTATTTCTAATCTAATCCTAATAATTTTAACTTAAGCTAAATCTCAGCTACAGAACTGTACAATTTTAACCAGGACACTACTGAGAAAATTTGAAAATGAAAATAGGAAGCTAAGAGTGACATTTGCAGCTACTGCCACCCATTAGTAACACTCAAATAGACATTTAAAGAACCTCATTTTTCCCTCAATCTGCTTCTGCACTATTGTGACTACTGATTTCAGTGGAGTTATCCCTAACTTACCCCTGTAAGTGGAAAAGGTTCCATCTTCAAAAGGGGAACCAACATGGCCTTATGTAGGCAGCATTAATTTTCATTCGCTCTCTGTTCCTTGAAAGGCACTTTTTATTTCTTCCCAAGCTATATCCTAAAATAATTATTTGCCCAAGTCATCTTGAATGAGGATTGGGCTTTTAGTTACTGAGTACATTTTCTGGTATATATTTACCATCATAAGGCATCCTGGTTTTGTAGAACATTTTTTTACTAGGAAATGAAATGAGATTACCATCAGAACTTTTAGACATGGCCGTGATTCAGTTTGAAATTGAGCACATTTTCAAGTTCACTAAATAAAGCTTCTCTCATTCACAAACAGGTCAAATGTGACTCTGCAGCCAGCCACAGCACATGGGCAATTAGAAGTGGTACCTCAGTTCTCAAGGCCATCTGACCAGGTAAGTGGATTTACAGCTGGGGTGCCTGGGACAGTCTGCTGTGAGGGGAGGCTACAAACGTGCACAGCTCATGGACAGAGAGGTAGAAAAGGGCGAGATGTTTGCCATATCAACATCAACACATACATTTAAAAACCATATTGCATCACATCAACAGATGCATTTAAAAATAGTAATTTAAACCCAAGCCCAAACCAGTAACTTTTCAGTTCAACGTGGGTTTACAGTTTAGTTCTGCTATGCCTGGGAAGAATGCAGTTCTCTTTGTACCTAGATAAAACCTCCAGGCTTGCCTGACAGCAGCATATTTGGGAACTTTTCCCATACCAAGCAGGAAACCCACATTTTGTTTTGTTAAGATGCAAACTGACTTCCTTTACAGGAATTTAGGCTTTCTATGTTTAGCACATTGTTGTTACTAGCCCAAAGGCTTGGTGCTCTCACAGTGCCAATGTGCTCTAGGTACCTCCCAGCAAAAGTGAGTTACTCTCGTAGGCAAGGAGTGTCTTTGGTGTGCACCAGAAGGAGCTGCTTGGTCTTTCCACAGCTTGCATTTAAATGTGAGATTCTTTTTTTGGACCAATTTTCTGATCCCAGAAAATTATTTGCCCTTAACCTTTTTGAGAAAGAAGTTGGCTTAGACACAAGAGAGATGAGACAACCCNCAATTTTCTGATCCCAGAAAATTATTTGCCCTTAACCTTTTTGAGAAAGAAGTTGGCTTAGACACAAGAGAGATGAGACAACCCAATCATAGAATCATTAAGGCTGGAGAAGACCTCCAAGGCCCTTGATTACAACTATTAACCTAACACTGCCAGGTCCACCATGAAAACATCTCCCTAAGTACCACATTTATACGTTTTTTGAATGCTTCCAGGGATAGTAATCTTTCCACTTCCCTGGGCATCCTTTTTCAACACTAGACTACTCTTTTGCGGAGGAAACTTTTCCTAATATCCAACACAACCCTTTCTGGTGCAATGTCCTCTCATTCTGTCTTGTTACTTGGGAGAAGAGGCTGAGCTCCACCTGGCTACAACCTCCTTTCAGGTAGTTGTAGGATGTGATAAGGTCTCCCCTGAGCTTCCTTTTCTTTAGGATAAGCAGCTCCACTCAGCAGCTTCTCATCAGATTTGTGCTCCAGACCATTCTCCAGCTCTGTTGCTCTTCTCTGGACATACTCCAGCACTGCAATGTTTTTCTTGTAGCGAGGGCCAGAACTGGACACAGCTCTCGAGGTGTGACCTCACCAGTGCTGAGCACAGGGGGACGATCACTGTCCTGGTCCTGCTGGCCCCACTATTGCTGATACAGCCCAGGATGTCCTTAGCCACCTTGACTACCTGGGCACACACTGGCTCATGTTCAGCCAGATGCAAGGTCAGGTTTATCACAGAATTCCTGTTGGTATAGTGAGAGCTTAGCGCCAGAGGGCCAGCGGCTGCGAATCGGCGCTGCGGTGTGCTCGTGTGCCCGGCCCCGGCGGCCTCTCGGCCTCTCCCTGCCGGGGGCACCCGGGCAGGCCCCGCCGCTCTCCCGGGCATGGCCGCGAGAGGGCGCACCGGCCCCGCCGGGACCCGCGCCGCTCATCTCTCGCTCCCGCCGCCCGTCCCTCGCTCCCGCCGCCCGTCCCTCGCTCCCGCCGCTCATCCCTCGCTCCCGACGCCCATCCCTCGCTCCCGCCGCCCATCCCTCGCTCCCGCCGGTCATCCCTCCGCCCCGAAAAGCTCCGGCGGCCGCGAACGCCCCCGCGGGAGGGCCTGGGGAGAACCGAGCGCGCTGCCGATGGGAGCGGGAAGGCGGTGCGAGAGGCCGGGGCAGTGCGACTCCGGCTCCCGCGGGCGGGGTTGTCTCCCGTGGTGCCTCATCCCTGCCCCTGCCGGCGGCGCCGCGGGAGCGCTCGTCCCCTGCCGCAGTGCTCCTGCGGCCCGCCGAAGCCATCTTCCCCCGGGCGCTCCATTCGGCCTTCCCGGGGTGTGCGGGGCGGCGGGGCCCCCTGCGCTCGCAGCCCGCAGCAGGAGGCGGCGGCAGGTGACATTGGAGCCCTTCCTGGGAATGCCGCTGATCCCACCGCTCCGCCGTCACCGGCGCGCCTCCGTGCCACGTCCCGCCCAGCTGGGGCGCCGGGAGCGCCTGGCTCTGAGGCACGGGCATCCTTCTCGTGGGCTGTGCTGTGCTGTGCTTCTCCAGCTTGGGAATGTCGGGGTGTAGTGACAAGGCCGGAGCGATGCCGCTCAGTTTCTCCGTCCGCTGCCCCAGCGTATCGGTCTGCCCTGCGATCAAGCATCACCCCTCTGCATCTGGGCAGAGAGCAAAGGTGACAAAAACCTATGGCATACTTTTAATAAAATGTTTGACTGGCAAAATATCCACTGTAGATGCATAATGGATTTTTCAGACAGTCTCAGTTGCTTTTGAAAATGCTGTGACTTCTGTTTCTCTTGTTTAGGTTGTACAAACCCATCATACACTGACCCTAAACAGGAGAGCCGGGAGTTGTTCTAAGTGACAGTGAAACATCTTATCTATCCATCTATCCATTCATCCGACAAACCAGTAGGATGCCTGTGCTCACAGAGGAGTTTCAGTGCCAAAAGCTGTACTTGATTTTTCCCAGGGTGGTTGTTCCTAAAAATACTATTGGACATTGGGCCCAGCCCAAACACCTTCACTGCAGTTTGTGGTCTGGGTTAGGTCACTAGTGATACGCCAAAGCTAATGTTATGGAGTATACTAAGAAACTCTCAAATAATTAAGGCAAGGTAATTTTTAACACTATGTATTTGCCCAGGATTTTAATGCCTGTTCTTCTGCAGCTTGGAATAACAGTTTAAATCTTTCTCACCTTTTCCCATATGAGCAGGGGTGGCGTTTAACTAGTGAAGAGTGGTGTTTGGGTAATGGTTTGGATACAATTTCAGAAAAATACGAGTACAAAAGAGTTAGAGCAAAAGCAGGTATTCTGCCTAATGCCCTCAGCTGCCATTAAGAAACATGAAAATCTAATTGTACTGAATGGAAACGTACATCTTCATCACTGATTATGACACGGAAGAAAATTACTATATGATTGGCATCATAATGGCCAATGTTGAAATGTGATGACACGCCAATATGATGTACATCTCCATTAGGAATGATAAATCAAAGGTTATTCATTTGTGCTTGATTTATGCCTGGGAAATGCTACCAAGGGAAATCTTGATTTAAATCTCTCGTCATAAAAAAAAAAAAAAAAAAAAA
>VZUA01098015.1:0-29498 GCA_013401035.1 Horornis vulcanius | reverse complement strand
TTTTTTTTTTTTTTTTTCTTTTTTCTGTGTTTCCTACGTTTTTCAGGTTATACTAATCACCAGAGGGGAAGGAAACAACTCCAGAGCAGATTGAATTGACGTTTAATTGGACATCCTGTGAAATAAACATTGTGACTTGGATAAGATTAAAATGTGAGTCACAAGTCTGGTGAGTTTTCAGCTGTCAGTGTATGCAGTGAAGGAATGAGGCAAGAGCAGCAAAGAGAGAGCAGCTAGAAGGAATGCTCAGTAGAGCAGCTGCTGGACTTGCATACTTGTTTTCACTAGGCTTAGACTAAAGGGACAGTGGACAAAACTGGAGAAAACAACTGACAGTTCTTTATTTAAGAATTATTACATTTTCAAACAGATTTTTTTTTTGCCTGTATTGAACCCATCTGTGAATGCCCTCTAGCAGTAAGCCACTGTCCAGCTCCGCTAAATTCTTGGATATTAAAGATGAGTACTTAGAAGTACTTCTGGAGAAGAAACCTTCAACAGGTTTGGCATCTTCTATGTACTCCCTTTTTATGTTTGATACTTTGCAATACTTGGAGTGAGTAGATTTGCTGGAAGAAACAATTTGCAGACACAGAAGTGAAAACTAAATTGTAGCATATTTGTTAAAATATGCATTCCAGATAACAGAATCACTGAATGGGTCAGGCTGGAAGGGATCACAGTGGCTCATCTACTCCAAGCCGGGTCATCCTAGGGCAAACATCACAGGAATTGCATCCAGACAGTTCTTGAATATCTCCAGTGAGGGAGACTCCACAATCTCTCTGGGCAATCTGTTCCAGTGTTCAGTCACCCACACAGTAGAAAAGTTCTTCCTCATGTTCAGGTAGAACTTCCTGTGGATCAGTTTCTGCCCGTTGCCTTGTGTCCTATTGCTTGGCATCACTGAGCAGAGCCTGGCTCCATCCCCTTGACACCCTCCCTTCAGATGCTTATAAACACTGAGGTCCCCTCTCTGTTGTCCCCTCTCAAGGCTGAACAGGCCCAGCTCCCTCAGCCTTTCCTCATAAGAGATGCTCCAGTCCCCTCACTGCCCTTGTGGCCTCTGCTGGACCCACTGCAGGAGCTCCATGTCCCTCTTGTGCTGGGGAGCCCAGAGCTGGACACAGCACCCCAGATGTGCCTCACCAGGGCTGAGCAGAGGGGCAGGATCACCTCCCTCAACCTGTGGCACTGCTCTTCCTAATGCACTGCAGGAAGCCAATGGCCTCCTTGGCCACAAGGGCACTGCTGGCTCATGGACAGCTTGTTCTCCACCAGGACACTCGGGTCTTTCTCTGCAGAGCTGCTTTCCACTGATCAACCCCCAGCCTGTGCTGTGCCTGGGGTTATTCTTTTCCAAGTGCAGGACCCTGCATTTGCTTTTATTGAATTTCAGATGCTTCTTCTCTATCCATCTCTCCAAGTTGTCAAAGTCCTTCTGAAGGGCTGCACAGCCCTCTGAAATGTATAATTACAGCCTTTTACGTGAGCCTCACTTGATTTACCTGCATAGACCTGATGCTACACATTGGGAAAGACCTCCTCATTCAGACTCTTAACAAACATGTCAAGCTCCTACTTAGAATCATAGAGTCATTGAATGATTTGTGTTGGAAGGTCATCCTTAAAGGTCATCTAGTCCAACTCTCTTGCAATGAGTAGGGACATGTTTTTCTAGATCAGTGCTTAAGTATTCCCAGGAATGAGGCATCCACCACCCCTCTTGGCAACCTGTTTCAGTGTTTTACCCTCATTGTAAAACACTTCTTCCTTATAACTAGTGTAAATCTGCTGTCTTTTCATTTAAAACTGTTACCCCTTATCCTATCACAACAGATCTTGGTAAGAAGTTTATCCCCAGCCTTTTACAGGGCTGCTTTAAGTACTCAAGGGCCACAACAAGGTCTCCACAGAGCCTTCTCTTCTCCAGGCTGAAAAACCCCAAATCTCAGCCTTTCCTCATATGAGAGATACTCCAACATTCTGCTAATTTTTGTGTCCCTCTGCTGGACTCCCTCCAGCAGGTCCATGTCTTTACTCCAGAGCTGGACGCAGCACTCCAGGTGGGGTCTCACCAGACCTGAGTGGCAGAATTGGTTCCCTTGCCCTGCTGCCCTTGCTGCTTTGGATGCAGCCACAGACAGGTTTGGCTTTCTGGGCTGAGTGCACATTATGTTCAGCTTTTCATCCAGCAGCACCAAGTCCTTCTTGGCAGGGCTGCTCTTGGTCAGTTCATCCCTCAGTCTATGTTGGTACCAGCAGTTGCCCTGATCCAAGTGCAGCACCTTGCACTTGGTCTTGCTAAATCACGTGAGATTCCCATGTGTCCACTTCTCAAACTTGTCGAGGTCCATGTGGATGGCGTCTAGTCCTTCAGGTGTGTCAACCACAGGACTCAGTGTGTGTCATCTGCAAATTGCTGAGGGTGCACTTGAACCCTCCTGTCAGTGTTGCTGATGAAGCTATTGAACAGTATTGGTCCCAGTACGGACCCTTGAAGGACACCACTTTTCACCAGTGTGCACTGGAACACTGAGCCGTTGACTACTTCTTCACAAGCTCCAAGCTAAGTTCAGCTCCTTTCTCCTGGGCTGCTTTCTTCTTTGCCTCCATCCTGAGGTGAGGGAGAGGCTGGCTCTGGTGGAAGGTTTGGTGATAGAGGCAGCTGTCTGGCAGAAATTGGCCAGGCACTAGGTCAGCTGTTCTGCACCGGTGGAGTGGCTGATGGCAGCCTTTGCTGGCTGCTGTCTTTCAGCAGTGGCTGCATAGCAGCCACCTGGGCGTGAAAAGCTCCCAGCATTTGACACTTCCCAGCGCTTTCTGATCCTTTGGACATTTATTGTAGCTTGGAAATTGCAAAGGTTGTTGGTTTGCTATTTGCCACCAGGTGGCCTAGCCATTCCACCGTTCATGAGGAACGAGACTCCA
Source organism: Horornis vulcanius (assembly GCA_013401035.1). Taxonomy (NCBI): domain Eukaryota; kingdom Metazoa; phylum Chordata; class Aves; order Passeriformes; family Scotocercidae; genus Horornis; species Horornis vulcanius. Next base: position 26,567 of record VZUA01098015.1, on the reverse strand, counting down.
TTAGAGAACAGCAGCTGGAACTTTTTAAGCTTTACATATTTTTCTTCCCAAGCCTCCACCTCCCCTCCTTCCTCCTCATTCAGTTGATTAAAAGCGATCAGGGCTGCTCTGATTTATCAACTCAATCCTTTACTCTAAGCAATTGAGAAAGCTGGTGCTTCCAGCCGTCCAGCCCCAGCTTTAGAGATCAAGCTCAGCCATCTCTGTTTACCTCTTAGTCCAAATGAACTCTTGCCATAACAACAACTCTTGCAGGTAGGTACCTTGGACTTTTCCTCGTGTGGCAGTAAGTGGAGATTGATTCCTTTGTTTGTTGCCTCGGGTATGACTCTGGTAGCTGGTTTTGTGACCACCCAGGAGTTCTGTGCTGGCTACGTAAGGTGGATTTATTTTTTTGTAAGCTGCCTTGTGTCCCTGGAGCATTGCAGTGTGGATTCAGTGGGCCTGAGGATGTGAATCAGCAAATGGGTTTTGATTTTTAAACCCATAGACAGCAGTCCCCCTACTCAGTAGTTTTGGGATAGCCATATGGGAACTGGCTGAGTTAAGAGCTCCTTGGTTTTCAAAGGAAGCTGGCATTACAACTCATGCATTAAAAGTGGGGACTGATTTCCCATCTTGGACTAAAAGGAGCCAGACTTACTGATCTGAAAATGGGATGAAAGATACTCTTGGATGCTTATCTCAGGCGTTTACTTATGAGAAGGGTGGGGAAGGCTGTAGCTGTCACTGCAGTATGAACTAAGAAAAAACACATTTACACCAATGGTATTACATTGACATGCAGGTATTGGGAAGCCACTGAATGACTTCTTAGGAGAAGGAAACACAGTTTCAGGAGAAGATTTTTTTCATGTAGTGCAACAATGATAGCTTAGAAAATGTATTTTCTACCATTTGCATAATGCCTGAAATTTTTCATAAGGTACTTTCAAAACAAATCTCAGTAACTTAAGTAATTAACTATGATTATTTGGTTAAAACACCCTTAATTCATTTATTTACCCATCTTTGTAGTTATGCATTTCAGCTTTGATGTGAGCAAGGGCAAGGTGCAATGATGGCAGGCAGGACCATCATGTCAGAGCCCACCAATAGAAACATCTTCTCAAGATCCGTTCAACTCAGCTCTGAACTGGTGCCTGACAGTCCCAAATCAAAGATATGTCGTTTTTGAATGCCCCCTATCATAACACAATTGCCACACAAGTCACCTCTGCATTGGGCAGGTTTTCCAAAACGATGTGGTGATTGAACTTTTAAAAATATCAGTCATTTGGAGAAAATATCAGGAGTCCTTACATTTGGTAAATGGATTAGTTATAAATAATAAATACCTGGGAATTGGTAGATACTTTCAGTTGCATCACAAAAATGTCATGAAGTAGAACTGGATATTTCAGCTACTTTTACCTAGCCTTGGGCACAGAAGAGTCCAATTCTGATCATTTCCAGGATAAGCAATCAAGTTCAGGGTAAGGAGACTTTAGCCAAGGTGTTACTCTGGATTTACACCTCTGCAGATAGAATCAGATGCTATCTCCTAGTCTATGCATCCTCTGAGAATAGAATTAATTTTGAATTCTTGTATCATCTGCTTGCTTGTGCACTTATTTGCTAACTGTCTGACTGAGTGAGATATTCTGGGTCAGTATGATTTAGGCATCCTTTATTACACAGTTTCCAATTCAGTACATTTTTTAATCAAGACTAAATTGAAGTCAGGTTCCAGGTACATATAAATATAATATATATTTAGTGAATACATTGCAAATCCCCTAGTCTAATTTTAAATGTAACTATAATAGAATAAGAAATATGAAGGTTCCTTTATTTTATAGAAGAGTGTTAAAATATTGCCGCATCTTGAAGGCAAGTTAAAACCTATTTTCATATTTTTAAAATCACATTAGCTAAAAGCTTGTTAAGGAATAAATAGTCCAGAGGATAATTGAGACTTAGCTGGCTTAAGCATTAATGAATCAAAATCAGATGCCAGATCATTAATTAATTCTACAAATTATAATGTTGCCATTACTGGCAAATACTGTGAGAACTAATACCAAGGAGAAAATTAGACTGCATAGTTTCCTTTCTTACTACGTAGCTTTTGGCAAAAATAAAACTGCAGTAGGTGGGTTTGTTGTTGTTGTTATTACATATATTGTCTGTTTTTAGAAAACTTCTGAATGATTGTTAATTTTTAAAAGCATTTCAATTTCTTTAACATGCTATTTATAGAATCTGCCTATCATAGACTATAAGAATATTTCCATCAGTGCTGTAACTCACGGAAACTAAAATGTAGCAGAAGTGACAGAACAGTCAATTCAACACTTCTGAAGCCTCACAAAACTTCATGCCCCTTCCAATCAGCCTCTTTGGAAAAGACCTGATAATAGATGGGTCTTGCAATGTGGCCCGAAGTGCCACTATCTCAGGCTCTGTCAGACCAATGCAGAAAAGGAGTTAGATGAGAAGTGAGAGAGGCAAAAAAGATTCTTAGCTGGACACTTCTAGCCACCACTTCTCATCCGACAAGAGGAGGAAGCTTAAATATATTTAAATGATGCTAGACTTAAATCACTCCTCTGCAGAATGCAAAAGCAAGCTGGGGAATGGGCAGTGATGGAATACCACTGAACCTTATGAAGAATAAACACTAAACATTGATGAAGTGATATAATGTGAGAGAATAAAATGACCCAATAGAACATCAGCCTAGTCAGAATAAAACTTTAGGGCCAAAATGACAGAGCACCATTATCTGAAAACTCACAGTACTGGAATTCTTTGTCTGGTGTGGTGTATCTTCTCCTCTTTTCCCATCATGTAACAGACACCAAGATTATCTTGGATCTAGAACATGAAGGTGGTCTAAAACATTTCCAAATTGCTGTAACTAATCCTGAAGACCAGTCAAAAGCAAATGTACCGCAGTACTAGTGAAATAGTTTGCTCTCTTAAGCATCACTAAGTAAGTAGGTAGGTGCACTCTTTTCTGAAATTAAATTGTCCTGAAGGATCCAGCATAGACTGTCAAGTCTGATGCCCGTAAGAGCGATCTGTACCTGTAAGAAAAAGCAGAAAGAAAAAGTAGAAGAATGTCCCATTTTTTTCTCTTCTCAATATTGATTGCTATTTTCATTCAATTTTCCTTCCTCTTTTTAATTGAAAAGAAGAAGTCTGGGTGGATTATTTCTAGGTAAAACAGTAAGATAACCTGAAATAAAAATATTCTTGCAGTTTCCCAAAATGAATCACAGCGCAGTTTCCAGTAGGAATTTGAGACTCGTGAATCTTGTTACCAAGAGCTACATTTCAGCTGCAGAATAATAAGCTGCCACCATTTTTCAGCCTTCAGTGTCTGCCCACCATTAATGAAAGCCAAATCTTTGCCAAATCAAATCTATCATTTAGATCAGAGGGTGCTAGCACCACACTGACTATCTTGTCTGATAGTTTCGTATCTATGAATAGATGAATTCTTGGTAATTTTTTACCCTTTGGATCCTTTGAACTACATAAAGATGATAACCTTTGCCACACAATGAAAATTAAACTGTCAATAGGCAACACTTTGGGTAATAATGTATTCTAATATAACTACATTATCTATCCCTCTGCTGAATTCATGGCCCTTTTCCATGTTTGGAGACAACAAACAGTACTAAAGCTGATTTACTGCAACTTTGGGCCTTCTGGCAAAATTACAGTATCTAGTAATACACCATTAATTACTATTTTTCCCCCAAAGTTGCTGTCTTGAGCACAAGTCCAGAAGAAATTGAGAGCAGCCAACAATGGATGCCTATGAAACATGCATGAGAACAGGACAAGCACGTAGAGATGCTCCCTCCAAGGACTTTTCCAGATTGCAGCTACTTGCATCTCACCAATTTCTTGAGGCATTTAATAGTATTTGAAGAAATTTTTTGTGTGAATTTCTCCAGTCTTTCTTTTTTGTTAAGATGTACAGCCAATACGGGTCACTCTTCTAGTTTTAGGCTCTCCAGCTGCACTGCTAGATTGGTGGAAAGATGATGGGTTTTTTTTGTAATGAGTAACGACGCTGAGGTGGAAAGGACTCTTTTTACATGGTTGGATGGCCAAGTTCATGGTGAAATAGCTGCTATAATTCTGCTGGGATTTCATATTATCATTAATGATTTGCTAGGGCACTTGAAGCCTGCAATGCTATCCCTTAAAAGGATTTAAAATCTAAACACATTAAAAAAGCTCTGCATTTGCGCTGTGTGGCTTATGTTCCTATTTTCTGACACTACAGCCCTAATTCTTTTGACACTCTGAAATCTGTCACTGTTGGAAATTATTAATGCCAGCATCAACAAGGAAAACTACAAACCCAGGAACTTTTACAACTATGGTGAAAGCAGAGTATTCAGCTGCTGTAGAAAAATCCTTGGCATGAAACTGTCTTGTTCTTTAGCTTGTTTTCATATTTTTCCACTCATAAAGGCTAATTAATTACAGTAATTAATAGTTAGACCAAATTTATACAGGCTAACAGAAACTTTGTTCCAGATGGATGCTGCCATGTAACGAGGGGCAGTTGGTAATGACTTTTTTCTTTACCAAAGGGTGTCCAGTGGCAGATCACCGTTTTGGCACTTTGGAGCAAAGGAAACAAAACCATCGTTCATCCATGTAATGAGATATCTTGTGACAAATATGTTACTCTAAATGGTAAGTGACACCAAAATATATGCTTTTTAAAATCCATTTGTTACACCTTACAAGCTTTCAGCTAATTTATTGCGATAATTTGTATAGAATTGATTTTTGTATATACTTTTATCAGATAGGCAAGCACACACTGATGCTTAATACACAATGGTCCTATCACAGAGTGCCATATAATCAACAGGCACCCAAAGATTGCCTGACCTGGAAAAAGTATCAGATGGGACACAATTCTTCTAAAAAAAAGTCAGGCCAATATAATGTCCCAAACAAAATCATTAATTCCCCTATCCATGTCCCTTTTTCATCTTGGATTGTGTCACCTTGGATGCTTTCATCACTGAATGCCAGTTGAATTAAGTTCCTATAGTTAAGATAATTGTAATGATGTAAAAGGGAAAACTTTCTATGTGGCCACATTGTCACCAGGCCTCGAGGCTGTATCTCATGTCTTTGATGGAGAGGCTGTGGTCTGTTATGCTGGTGAATTTTCCACAGCTCTGGTACTTTAAATGCTTCTGGTTTTAAACCCAGTGTCCCCAATCCACTTCACACTGTGTCATTTTGGAATTACAAGTTCATTGGCACACACCTTCAATAAGCTAGCCTGGACTTCCTGCTATGCTGTCATTTACACCAGGTAAAAGGAAAAGAAGGAAAAAGGCACGACAATATAATCAATGAGCATTTTAGATTAACAGTTTGGGGAATAATATGAATTGTAGTAGATGCAAGAAGGTTTGTTGGGTCCTTTATCTTGTTTTTTGTTTGTTTGTTTGTGAGGCTATCCTAGAAGATGGGACACAATGAGGAAAATTCCACCCTTAGAAAAGTTAATGGGAAACAATTCTGCAGTTGCAACAGGGATAGGATTTTTCTGATTGTGTATTATTCTGTTTCCATCCTTCCCCCCTCCCTCCTCTCCAGCACGCACACGGTAGACAAAGAACAGCGCCTCTCCTATTTCAGCTGTCATTTCAAAGGAAGAAGACTGACTTAATTCCCTATCACCAGGTCACTTAATTGCTTGGCGGTCATAAAGGATAACAATTTTTATTGTTCGATTTAATTAGACAGCTTCTAGAATAAAATAATTTGAATTTTCTCATAACACAATCTTTCTCTTGGAAAAAGGATGAAAGCTTATTTCAATGGGAAATCATGGCTTGAGTCACATCTGGAAAAACCCTGGCACCTCAAGTCAATGAAATAAAACTTCTTTGTGTAGACAAATGCAAAACTCATCCTGGTTTCTCTAAGAACTGAGAGTGATGTTAAGTGTTTTTTAGCTATGTTGTTTTTTGGAAAAGAGGTTAAGCTACTAGCTAGAGAGTGTGAAGAGGGCCTGGGAAAACTGAAAAATAGATTATATTAACTGATTATGGCTAAAGATGAAAGCTGTCTTTAGGATCTAACATTTCTTTAGGGTGCTGCAGAACCTCACAGCTTCAACAGACACTGTAGCCACCATACAGCAAAAATATAAGTTCTGACATGTAAAAAATCTTTTCCAGGGGTCAAAATATCTGACCTATTTACAGAAAAGGAGCAGATTGAGAGCTTGCTTGTACTGGTGCAGAAGGATGCCAACCTCAGCAGAGTTTACTTTTTTTCTTAAGAGCACACATAAACCTCCTGAAGTTCACCAAGAATTTTGTAGCACCTCTCTGGCAAAGACTCTGCTGGTCATCTGACTTTTCCTGTGGTTATGTGCGTGATGACTAAAAGAGACAGGGAAGTAGATAGGAAAGGCACTGAAAGGGGGTGCTTTTTTACTTCATTAAGTTTACAAAATCAGTAATTTCTAGGGGGCCTCAAAGCCACAAACCCAGTCAAGAGATTTTATACTATACCAAAGTAGTTTTTTTCTCAAAAGCTCTTCTGCAGCAATCAAAATGTATTAATTTTTTCACAGGTTGTATAACTGAAGGGGTGAAGTTTTCTACCTTGTTTAAGGCCAGCAGTTTGCCTAATGTATCCTCTGAAACAGTAGCAGAGTAATGCTTTTTAATTTTATTTTTTTAAAATATCCTGCTAAAGCACAGAGCACACTGGAGGTTAGTGCATGTTGTTTGGAAAGAAATTTAAGTTGTCCAGAGAAGAGCCACTGGAATGAGAGCACGAACTTTTCTCCAGGTATTCTGTTCTGGTTTAAATAATGTAACTATAGGCTAGTTTCCCAAGCTACTAGACTGAAAAAGCCTGGTCAGCTAGGACGTGGAGCCTTCCTCTGTCCTCTTTTTTCTCTTTTTTCCTTTCCTGATTGCTTTCAGTAACCCATGGAGATGTGCCTCCTTTGAAGCCAGGCATTGCTGGTACAGTAACTGGAGTTTAGGAAAATATATCGGCACAGATTCCATCTCTCTGCTCTTTTCCCCTCAGATTTGTTACCTTCCAAATTGCTTGCCCATCCTATTACTTGATAAAGTGCTCAGGATGTTGCTGCATTTTAAAATGACCTGGTTTATTCCAACCCTGTATATAAACTGCTAATGTACGTCTCTAGATCTTCTATGAGTTCATGGAGCTCAGAATGGACCCAGTAAAGCTCGTGGAACATCTCCAGTTCACCCCAACTCTAGGTCTCAACCATCTTTTCTCATTTGGTTCTTTAACCAGTTCCTTTTTCTTGTTCCAACTTCTTTTCTCATCTACATTTATCGGTCTAGTATTTTGAAATTTTATGCAGTCTGGTTTCATTTACTGTTAAAAATGCATCCCCAGTATCAGGCACATCATTTTCTAAGCCTCCATCATGCCAAGTGAGTTGGTAAAACATCAGTTTTTCACTTCAGTTCCCAACCCATATGTTTTCAAGTAGCACTGGGGAAACATTTTTTAAAGGACAGACTCCAGAGGTGTCTTCTAATATCATCAGCAATGATAATCAAAAGCTGGTTCTGCAGAAGCCTGTGGGATTATCAGTCTCTCAAAAGGAAATTCAGCAGCTTTTCTTGCAGGAACATTTATTCTACACCCTTGCATCTCAGGCTATCCTTCACCTCAAGGTGGTGACACTCTGGACAACTCCATTTCAATATGCACTTCCTATTCATGTATCAGGAGGGACCCTTAATCCAGGGTAAAAGCCCTCCTGGATTTCTATGGGAAACGCAACTCAAATGCTAATAACAGTTTATCATAGTTCCTAGGTGATACAATTATGCCTCATTTACAGTTGCAAAACACCTCTGAGGAAGTTGGGCTTTTTTTCCTTCTCTAATTTAGACATAATTTCAGCTAGTCATGACATCAGTGTTAGGACCTAGACTTTGCCACAAAAGAACAAATTGCTAATTTCAAGATTTCTTGGCTAATTCCATTCAGACCCAGAGGTGATACAGCCTGTTTCTGCCCTGTGATTGGCAGCATACTGGATGTTTATGAATATCCAGATAATGATCATAATTTCTGCAAACCTTCCTGCTAGTGACCTCTTTGACAAGGAGAATAACATAGAGCACAGAGGGGCAGTGAGCTCCCTGTTAAAAAGTTCAACCAAGTACTCTCCAGAATTGATTTATCTGCAGCAGTCTTATTATTTTGCTCTCTGCCATTTCTCACTATCTCTATTCTTCTCCCTCCAAGTGTTCTATTTCCTTTTCTTTTTTTTTTTTTCTTCTTCAGTTTCTCAGACGATGCCTTCAGGACTTGCTGTGCCCCCTGTCCCTCCCCACAAGATGGAAGCATTTTGGTACCACCTGAGCCACACCTCACTATGGAGCCCAGCAGAGCCCCACAGACACTTGGAAGAGGATTATGGGTCCTTTCCCACAAATCTAGACACAGTCATCACCTGCCTTGGCTTGTGACTACCTCTTCACAGATAATCCCTGAGAGTGGTTTATTGACGATGCAAACATGCAACTCCATTGAATTTCTGTAGGGGCAAGAAAATAAGCCCTTGCTTGGCCATGAGAGCAGCAATATGGTGAAAAACAACAGCAGCCATCCTCTGCAATGCCTCTCAGCCAGCCTTGCTCTCCTCAGACTTTTGGAAAAGGGCTCTGCAGTTGTCTCCAGCCTCTGCAAAGAGTGTGAGGGAAGCAGGGGTCCAGGGCCTGTGCCAGGGTGAGGGGTGCAGGGTGCAGCAGTCGGGGAGGCAGGCAGAGGGGATCTGACCGCAGCCCAAGCTGTGACAGGAGAAATTGAAATGTAAATTCTGCACCCTGCCAATAAATTTCACAGCAGCCTAATTTTCCTAGGAATGACGCCTTGGGCAGAGCCTGTGTGGGCCAGAAAGGAACGGGCTTTAAATTTTCTAGAACTCCCTAATCCGCTTTATCAGTCACTTCTCCCTAAACTGCTGCTGCTCCCTGAGAGATTTAAAGCCACAGTGGCTTCTTCAAGGCCTCTTCCTGATTATTATGTTTATTCTCATCCAGTCAAGACAGTGAAACATTAGCATGTGATTTACACTGCGGGACCAATCGCAGATAACAGCACTCAATATTTGAAATTCAAGCAGTAGCAACTTGCAACAAACTGGTCAGGATCAATTTGGAGATAAAAAGGAGGATTCTGCCTTTTTAGAAAGGTGGTAGAGATCCATTGTCGAGGTCTGTCAGTCTTACAGCACATACAATGGCACTCGCAAAGTATTAATACATGTGCTTGTGCTAGCTTTAATTCCTTTCTTTTGTTTAAGGGGTTGGGTTTTTTTCCCCTTGCAACCATCTGCTTTTCCTCTCATGTTTCAAGTCTTTATATCTGTCTGTCAAGCAGGCAGTGGATTCAGGACAGGTTTTCATGCCAAGGCATTCCTTTACCTAATGAAAACAAGTGAATAAAACATAAGAGAAGTAGCTTTAAATTAAAAATAGAGAGGAGAAAACCCTGAAGAAAACCAATATCTGAAGGAAAACATTTTTTTCATAGGAAAATGCCTATTGAATAGATTAATTTCTATTTATTTCTTGTAATTTAAGTAGGCATGTATAATTATACCCTATTTAAATAAGGGTAAGGACCATGTCTGGCAGAAGAGAAACATATACATATGTGAGGAGTCAAGACAATGCAGATAAACTTCTGATGGCATGACATATTCATGCAGAGTAGTCACTTTTCAAAACTAAAATTTCCTCCCAAAGGCCCCCAGTTTGTATTATTAATGACATTTTTCTTAGCCTGCATTACCATTTCCATTGGAGGGGAAAAAAGACAAAAAGTTTTCTAAAGTTTGAAAGGAAAAAGCAGTCTCTGAGCCACAAACATCAAATGCCTTTGCACAAGCCTTTGAATGGATTTCATCCACATAGTTTTATAAATGAGTAGAGTGAGCATCCACTTCTAGCCTGAGACACTGTGCTGAGGGACTCAGAGATGAGGTACAGCCAAATGGCAAAGCTGGGGGGGGAAGAAAAGCATGGAAAAAGCATTTCCCAATGCTACACTCCAACAGCAGCCCCACACAACAGGGCCCTTCCAGCCTCCAGAACACTGGTCCCATTTTGCAGTATCTTTGGTGAAGTGAATGCATTTGGACCCTGATTTAAGTCATGGGTAGCACTGACAGCTCAGAGCTAATTTAAGTCTATACCAAAGCGTTGCAAGGAGCCGGGCCATTAGAGTAGTTTCAATCTGTTCCTTCAGGTGTCTGCTGGCTGCATGGAGCCTTGGATGCCATAGCCTAAATGTCTGCCACCAACTAACTGTCCCTCTTCCTGTTTAATGTGGATATCCTGTAATTGGAGTGTCAAGCTTCTCGCTGCCACCACTGAGGAGGAGGATACGGAGGAGGAACCAGAAGAAATCCGTCTTTGCCGTAATGAATGCATGCAGTTCAGACCAGATTGGGCTGTTCAGATGTTTTATTCCTCCTTTTCATCTCCTTCGTGGAGGCTCAAGCAGTACCAGAACACAGAGGACTCCTTTTAGGGCTTCAAACCCATCAAAGATCTGCCGGGTCCACTGTGCAGGAGACAGACAGGGAAGCTTTTTTTGACACATCTTTCTAATCTCTGTGCTGCTGGTGCTTTTTGCATATCTTGTTGGCTCTTGGTGTGGGGGCACATGGCAGAGGCTTCCTCCAGAAGTGGGAGCTGGGGAGCCAGTCCAGGCTGCTCTGCTGCCTTGGTGAGGCAAGCAACTGCCTTGGAAGGGGCGACAAATAGCTGCTTTTACTGCAGTCTCTGGTGCCTGATTGTACAAAGTGGCACAGACGTAGCTGCAGTGCCCATGCTGAGGCAAGGAAAGCACAAACAGGTGTCTGCTGTGATGCTGTTAACTCATTTATGCAGCTTTTAGGGGCCTGGGCAGTAGCTGTCACTGGCTGTACTCCATATGGCCTCTAGCATTTTCTGGCTGTTTCACAGATGTAGAGAAGATCTATGGCACCCAAAGGCCCTGGGCTTTTTTGCCCTCAAGCTGCTGCTAGCAACAGTTAAGGTCTTTAAAGGAGCAACAAGGTGGGTTCATAGTGCAGAAGATGCCCTGGTTGCAGCTTTCTGTGTGAGCTGTCTGGAGAGGAGTGTGAGGTCTGTCAGCTCAGAGTGCTGAAGGAGCACATCCACCCCACTGCTGCTACCCTGCAATTGCATTGGTGAGGCACTGATCTGGCCTATCTGGTATCATTGTGTGTGCCCATGTGCTCTGTTTGTTTTGTTTGTTTCTGTCCAGATGGATGGAAATCAAAGCTTTTGTTGTTGCCCTACTCTATTCACCTCAATCTGAAAAGATACCTGTACCTACAGCTGTCTGTGCCTTTGCAAGCCACCCTTGCTATGACGGATACCATCTACTCACTGACAAGCAACAGGAGATTTTAGTGTTGTTTTGTTGTCTTACTTAAAGATCTGAAAGTGAATAAATCATGCATGTGTCCCGCTGCTAAAGCTATCAATCAGATGTGTAAAGATTGGACACTCGCAGAGATGTGGAGAAATCTGCATCTGTTTTGTAGGATCTCACTTTCTTTTTCTTAAATGCAAGATTCACAGTTTTTTTTCTGGTAGTATCTAGTAGTGCTGAAGTCAAAATTAATACTTGGAATCACCATCAAGTTATGTTGACCGTTTGCCTGCTGTTGTTCTGTCAGGCCTTTAAAACTTAGTGAATAACCTCTCACCAATGATTACATGGAATATCCTACAGTTATTTAAACAAATCAGACTTTTACAAATAAAAAGCAATCTCAAGAACAAACCATAGTTACCTTGGAGAGATACTCCAGACCAAGCTGAAAAAATACAGGAGTCACTTGTAGTCAGAAATATGAGTTAAGATTAGAACTTTTTTTTTTTTTTTTAAATATGTGACTAAATAAGTTTCCCACAGGCTTGAACAAATCATCACTGAGTCCACATTTCAATAGAGAACAGGAAAACTGACTGGATAACTTTTATGCAGGCTGGGATATTTTACATCTTCTATTCATCTATTCACTCTTTCACAGTGTTGCCCAGAAATCTTAGAATTCATGCATTNAAGCAATAAATAAAAAGTGTGCTTTTTCCTGATACAGAAAGAGATAGCTCGATGACATGAAATGAAGACACAGTGAGAAAGTACTTTTTAGTTTGACTCATAAGGAAAAGCAAGATTTAAAAAATACATTCCATAAAAATTATTCTCTGTAGATGCTATGGAACATATTAAGTTAATGGTGTCTAGGTCAAAAATAAACCATTGAAAGAGTGCTTTTATCTGCCTTTTGGACTAGCTACGTTTTGCATTTAAGCCAGTATGTGTAAATTATTTTGTGTATTGCTTAATTGCTGAAGGTTTGAACATAATAATTTTGCAGTTCAACTCTCTGTTTTCTATCCTATAGTAAGAAATTCCTTAAGTAAATACCTAAGTGAAGATGTCTTTCTGATTTCTACAGGATTCTGAACTGAAATAGGTATCACTGGCATTCCTGACCACAGCAAGCCTCAGAAAATAGGCATCAAAAGCCTTGGCCTTGTGCAGCTGACCCTGTTTGAGCTGTGATTACTTCTCCAGGTTTCACCCTGATTGTATTGGCAACCAGCATGAAGTATGAGCCCAGTCTGTCCTAAAGACTAATAACTTAGCCATGACCATTGGCTTCACGTGCCGTGTTAATCGAGTCTCTTTTGAAGTTAAGAAGGAGCAGTTATTTCCACAGGGAGTCAGAAAATTAATATAGCCCTGAAATGCACATCAAATTGCCTTTGCACTTAGTTGCCTACCTACATGCTAGATACCAGATGGTAACAGTACCAAAACTTTTGTTTTGACTTGGCTTCTTCATCTATGGGGAATAATGATGCTATATAGGTGATGAAAGGCACCTTAGTCCTTTCATGAAATGACAGTGGTCTGGAAAACACTGTGGTGCTTAACCTTTGCTTTGAGCTCTGTTGTGTCTCTACATATCCTACATATTCTACATATCTCCTCATTAACATCCAAACTCTGCCACTGGAGGAGTGCTCATGGGATTAAATCTCAGTACCAGTGGGCAGGGTTTGTACCAACAACCTTCTCAAAAGATGGTAAAAGCCACAGTAAATGTCAGGGAACATGCATGATAATATTGAGAATTTATTTCTCTATTTTTTAGCACTGTTCTGTTTACTGAAGTCCAGCCACTGGTTAGTCCTTCCTCAGCCCTATCTCTTGCTCCCTTCTGACCCCTCTGCATTTAGTTGTTTAGACTCCTACACATGATGAGTGAAAAAAATGGAGAGTGCCTGCAGGATCTGCTGGGTGAATGGTGAACCTCAAGCAAACACACTGTTTATTCAGAAATATTTCAGGCTGTTTTCAGGAGCTAAGAGAATACTGATTTCTATTGTGCTTACCTCTTAAAGGGGAGCACACAAATCTCTGTGGTAAGTTTCCATTTGAATGGCTCCTGAAAGAAATCTGTTTTGGGAATTGCCTTCTCTTACCTGTGTGAAAATTCTTTTGTGCCATTAAGATGCTTTGCAAAGAGAAGCAAGATCTAGGGGCTTGTTGAGGCACAGTTTTCACTACCCAGTAGACTTAGTCTCATTAAAATGGACCTCGTCTCCTCACTGCTCCTGCACATACTGTCAGTTTATCACAGATCATCAGACATCTCCAAAATGGAAAGCGTGACGTAAAGCTGGAAAAAAAGCTCAAGACTGAAAAAGTCAAAATAAAAATTGCAAAGTCTTTGGGGTAACAGGGAGCAGGAAAAGATGGCTGGATCCATACTTGTCAAGTCTTCAGGATACCTATATGCCAGCCAGAGGGAAAAATAAGTGTTCAGGCCTTTGTACCACTCTCTGCCCCGGCCATCTCTGCAAGGAGCAGTGCATAGTCCCAGAGCTATGTGGGAATAACCTTCTTAGGAAAACCCTGCCAAAAAAAACCCTTGCAGGATTACCTGTATTCTCCCCTCCTCAGTTCAGAGCATGGACACAGCCATAAGAGGCTGCAGCTGGCAGAGGCAGCCTGCCCACTGTCCTTCCCAGACCCCTTGCCCATACAGAGCAGGCCAGCTCAGGTCTTTCAGTTGGTGCTCAAGGGCAGCAGTCCTGAGTGTTGGTTCACCCTTGAGTTTTGGGCTGGGAAACAGCAGAAGTGCCTAGGTGAGGAAAACAAAATAGCCCCCCAAGACCTTTTCTGGGTCAATGAGGAATGCAAATCCTGCACTCTGCCTCACAAAAGGCATCAACCAGAAAACAGCCAGGAGAGAGAGGGGACACTGAGAAAGCCCTGGATGCAGAGTGCTGTGGCTGCAGGAGACAAAGGGATGGGGTTGAGGCGAAGCACCTTGCCTGCCAGGGAAACTGGCAGGGAGATGACAGCTGCTAGGAAAGAGCAGGTACTGACTTCCCTCCCAAAGCTGAATTGCCTCAACTGGATTTCCACAGCACTCAAGTGGGCTCAGCAAAGGGAGACTTTGGTGGATGGGCAAGGATGGTCACATGCTGCAGGGAGCACCTTGGCTTCCAAAGTGGCTTTGCTCGGGTGGACACTCCCTCCATTCCCCAGAGTGGAAATGCCTCCAGAAGGAGCTTGCTGTGGGAGATGTAATTTCTCCTGTTGGTTTCCACGTGACAACAGTAAATTTTTTTAATGCTCCTTAAGCTGAATTTTCCACGGTCAGTTTTCCTAGGAGACTATTTTTGCATGAATTTCCTCGTTGCCTAGACAAGACCAAGACACATTTGAAGCCAGACCATTGCAATAACTCAGCTCCACATAACAAGCCAGGTTCAGTAGGGGTGGGGAAAACAAACAGTCTGGGGATTGACAGGAAGAGAGATTTAAACAGTGAAGTAGAACATCGTACTCTGGGGCTTCAGTGGGTTTTCAACATAGCTGGAGGAGAGGCTGTGGAACAAAGCAGTGCTTTTCTATATGTAGGTGTGTATGTATTTATGAATGTATGTTGAATATTTATATTAACTCCTACCCTTCTTCAATGTGTAAAATGCACAGGTGTATAACTGGAACCCAAGACTTTACCTCTGACAGTCCCTCTGCTCCCTCAGATACCTTTGTCCCAGGCAGTCCCACTGGAAAAACAAACAAAAAGGCCAACCAACCCCAAGCCAGCATCAGCACTAGAGAAGCAGAAAGGCTTTCTTATAAACTGCCATTCAAGGGCCCTGTAACTGAATGCATGGGGCTGCCCTGTGTGCTTCCCTGGGGAATTTGCCTCTCCCACCCCCTCCCGCAGCAGACTTTGACACTGGCAAAGCAGTTTTCCAGCAGGAGCAGCCTGGCCCTGCCCACAGCAGCACCTTGCGCTGCCCTCACTGCCAAGGCGTCTGCACCAGCAGCTAAGGAGGATCTTAACCAGGGAAAAGGAGCCACGGCTGGAGGATGAGTGCTGAGCTAACAAAATCCAGAGGCAATCCCACGCCTGCAGGTGTTGACTTTGCTCTTTCCTGCATTTGCGGGTGACATCAGTTAATGTGTTAAAATGGTTAATGTGTCATTAAATGAAAATGGGATTGAAATGAAGGGTTCTGGATGCAGGAGGCAAGCTCCTTAAATTTCCTGCTGTAAATGCTGTTTTTGAGAATGAGCCACTGCCACCAGGTACTTTGGAGGAAAAGCCTTGGTAATAATTGGAGAAAATAGCGTGGCACAAAACTCTCCAAGCGCTTGGCCTGGAGGATGTGTGTCCATTAGAGGAAATAAGAAAGTCAAAACAGACACTGTGCAATTTCTCTGTTCTTGCATTAACCATATCCCCAGCATTAGCAGTGTGGTTCTCTGTAGTAAAATAAAGCACTTTATTCCACACCATCACAGCTAAGTATCCTCATCAGATGGAGCATCACAGTGGCTAGAATTTACTTTTCCATTAAGGAGATCGTGCATCTTGATAAGACGTTAGTCTATAGCTCAGCAATGTTTTGATTTTTTTAAGAGGGCAGAGCTTGATGATAAACATTCACCCTCCCAGCCCCAGAGGAACTTTTAATTTAGTAAATAACAACAAAAAAATTAATTTCTACTATTTGGCAACTGCCTTGGTAAAATATTTTGTCTAAGTTACAATGTTAATCCAGTTGTTTCAGTGCATAAAAATTGTTCCTTTCTAGGCCCAGAACTGTTTTCCTTGTGAGGCTTTATTGCATTAACTATTTGGGAGCCCTAAAATCAGCAGAGGTGTCAAGGTATGGGTCTTTGCTCTTTTTGACCTGGAGCACTGCCTGCAATTTGGACAAATTAAATCTGAATGGGACTCTTCTGAGAGGTGCAGGGGATTAGGAGAAGCAGCAATGGTTGGAAGTTGGTATGGAGGAATTTTGGATTGTATATTTGATTTTTTTGTTGTTTTTTTGTTTGTTTGTTTTGGTTTTTTTTTCTTTTCTTTTCCACAAAAAGGGAGGTCAGAACACAGGATCAAGAACCCACAGAACCTCAGCAGTATAAGGACTCCATATGGGTAAGGCTCAGTACAATCTCATTTAATTTTGTTTTTTTTGTGCAGGGGTTGCCCTACATGATCGCTGAGTCCTTCCCAGCCTGAATTATTCTGTGATTTTGTCATAAGCACAGAGAACAATGGAAGGAGGAGAGCAGCATAGGCAATTTTACAAGCTCTTCATATTCACCATACTCCAGAGCCAGAGAAGGCCAAGCTGGATCCCCAAACTTCCTATGCTGTTAGCCTCTACCAAAGTACATGTGGATGCCTTTGAGCTGCATCAGCTGCTGAAGAGAGCAGTTGGGTAAAAACATTCTTTCTTCATGTTTGGGAGCCTGGGAGGGTTGAGGGTTTTTTAAACATTTTTTGTAGCCATGTGCATTGCCACATACCCTTTGGAGACTTGTGTGTGATCTTTGTGAAGTGATGCTGAGAGCTCTCTGGCTGAAAAGTCCTGAGGTTGGTGTCACGGAGCCAAACTGTTCACTCGGGTCTGCTCCAACCACTCTGAGCTTTGACTGGGTGGGTATTGCCAAGACCACAGTTAAAAATGAGGATTTTTGTAGTTCATTTAACTGGTAGAAATTTCTGCTTGCCTTTTAATCCTTGACATCATTTTAACTTCATGCTGACATATGTCCATATTGGGAATTTATATATTTATTTATCTGTAAAAGCAGTGAAACAACATACAGTTGGCTGTTAATGCTGTAATAGAATCCCAGTGATAAGCAAGAGCTTCTCTGAGGCCACCTTAAACCCTGCTGAAACTTAAATATCAGGTTGTTGTTGTGGCTTGTTTACTCTCACTTCTAGCTGCATTTTACTGTTTGGCTTCCTAAATCTCAGCAGGGAAAGGACAGCTTAGCTCCCTCGAAGACCGTGCTGCTCTGAAATGATGACTGTTGCTGTGGGGGAAGGGGTTGCACTCTCTGTGACATGATTTGTAGGACCCTCTATAAATCATTTACCAGCATGCCTTCACTGTAAGCTTACAATTTGTGGAGCTTTAAGAAATGTAAGGAATAACAATGCGCAAAGGAAGAAAAACCAGACCAAACCAACAGATGAAGAGATGGACATCTCTAAACCCCTTGCCTGGAAAACCAAATGCCTGTATTTAAGTCACAGGGACAAGCACTGAAAGCATTTTAATGGGTGAGTGCCTTCCTGCACCACCACGTGTTGTACAAATCACAGCTTTGTGACTTCGGAGCAGACGAGGAGGGGGCTTGGCCAGCCCTGCACGAGCAGAGCAGCTTGTGACCCTCGTGTCTCTCTCTTGAAGCCCTTAATAAATCATCCTGCCATGCTCATAAAGTGGAGTTGAGCAGCAAGGCAAAGGCCTGAACATGCAAACCCAATTGGAAAAATCAAAGGATTCTAAAAGTGGAGGGTAATACCTTCCATTTCTGTCACAGGGCAACACCCACATATGGTTGTGGATAACACTGGAGCAACCTCTGGGAGCTAACGTGGAGGTTACATTGCATTTTTCTTACTGCTGAAGGAGATGTCTGGCATAATTCTTATGCCAAATGAAAATGCTGATACAGATTTTAAGTGATAAATAATGTCAGTCAGCATTCTTATAAATAGAAATCCTGTCTTAAAAAATATTCCTCTTTTTGATGATGGATTTGGTGATACAGCAATCTTCCTTTCCTTGTCAGGTGCTTCACTTAATACTGTACAGCAAGATGATTAAAAAGTAAGCTCTCCACAATATCAGTAAAAATTGCATTAAATAGGGTGAGGTATTTTGGAGTGAGATTCAAACAGAGATGTTTCCACTTCAGGTCAGAAGTGACCAAGACATTGAAAACATTTTCTACCCAAGATGCACCTAAATGATGTGACAGGTAACAATAGGTCTGCCTCAAGGAAGGGCAAACAGAGCCAAATAAGCTGATGAAACTGAAGAGTTAATTTTTCTCCATTTTATTGGCTGAAAGAGACAGGCCCTGGGGCTTCACTCTGTGATCTCCCATGGACCACAGTCCCTTCCCAGGGCAGATCTGCTGTGGAGCTGGAGCAAGAGGCACGAACAAGATCAGCATCCTGTATTTGGTGATAGTGAAAAAAAGTGCTTCAGAGAAACTGTAAATCATGTAGAAGATGGTGCAACATTTGGTAAGGTAGGCTCACTCAAACCAATTGTATCTAAATACAGGCCTGTGTAAAGGGTAGGGATGCAGAGTGCAAGCCAGTCCTGGAAATGGGCAAGCAGGGTAACCCCACAATAACAGCAAAGGCTTTAAGGTAATAATGGAGAAACAGCTGAACACGGGTTGTGAGGGCAAAGCTGCACTAACAAGAGGTAAAATAATGTCTATATAAAAAGAAAGGAATGAGAGCAGATTCAGGCATGGCCTTCTTAGGTTGTATATAGTTGAGATGAGGCCAGTTCCTGATAATGCTCAGCTCCAGAGTTTATCTTCTTTAATAAGGGTGTAGCAAAATTGGTGACTGCACAGGAAAAAAAAACAAAAAACAAAACGCCACAGCAAGTGCCACAAAAATAATTTAAGAGTTGAAGAAAGTGCTCTAAAGTAAAAAACAGAGCAAAATCTGTTTAGCCTATAAAAAAAAAAAAATTGAAAGGTGACTTGATTACAATGTGCTGTTACCTTCGCGAAGCAGTGGGAACCATGAAGGGTTTAGCACGGCAGGTAACAAGACCCAGTAACTGGAATCTTGAGACAGACCAATTGACATGGTAAGAATACATTTTTAAGAAGGGTCTAAACCTCTTGTCAAGGTATCAATGGAAGTAATGAGTCCTTCACTTCTTAGTGTCTTCTGATCAGGACATACAGCTGCACTTCAAGCAGAATTAGTGTTTTTGTCAAACACGCCATTCCTATCTCCCTCGTTTTTATGAAAATCATCCTATAGCATTTCTAATGGCTGAGACCTTTTGTGGCAATAAATAGAAGGGAACAATAGAATGGCCCAGAAATTGTTCCCAAAAATATTTTTAAGTACTCAGTAATTACAGGAAGTATTAAATAATTGAAGAAAGTAGTTTGCAGAAAACCTCTGATCTGCATTCTTTAAAAGAAATTCCTGGCTCACAAGCTTCTTTCTTTCTGCTCCTTGCAGAACCATTGGCAGGAACACAACGGTATTTAGCAGGTTTTTCCCAGTACTGCAGCTCTCGATGGCACAGACTGAGGCTTCAGAAATGCCCTGGGAATGCTGTGAGGAGCCAGTGGGCATTGGACAGTGACAGCAGACTTGCAAGCCAAGAGCAGCCTCCCTATCAGCCTGTGTGATAGCTACTCTAATCACCACCCCTACCGACCTTAGCCCAGGTGAGACTCAAGGGATCATTTTCTACTGCTTTTATGGCAGCATTAATATTACAATTTTGGTTTCCCTTGTCCAAGATATCCAAGATACAGAAACTGATCTTGCCTATGGGATACAGGATTCTCTTTTCAAGAAATAATATCTAGAGAATGATCAAAGGCATCCATAGTCTGTGGATTAAATGGGAGCTGTGGATGCTGGCTTACATTAGCTTCCAATTGAGTGTCTGCTGCTGATTTTTAAGTGCCTAAACTAAAGACACTAGAGACTGAAAATGTTGCCTAGCTGTGCTTGATCTCCATGTCCCAGAGGAGTAAAGAAAGCAATAAAAACTAATACTGTCAGGAACTGCAACATGCCCCTAGTGACAATGCACAGGGAGCACGAAAAGCAGAGTAGGAAGCTGTTTCCAGAAACCACCATAATAATGTTCATGTGCAAGATCATGTTTTGCACCATTTTAGGGTGACTACAGAATTTATTCCAATGGTATAGCAAGACCTACAGGATGGTGAGTGAAAAATAGAGGAAAGACAAATTACAATTTGTAAACTAGGGAACAAATTATAATGTAGCTAGGGAAGAGACTGAGGAAAGAGCTAGAGCAGCAGATTAATGATCAGAGACACCCTGACGTGAGTTCTGTGATAGAGAATGAACATTTGGGACTGAGGTATTTGAACTTCCTACTCAGATTCCTGTTGCCAGCCTGAGTTTGCTGATTTGATTAAGGATTGACTGTGCCCATGTGAATTTAAATTGATTTCTCATTGCAGCATGAATCCCTCCCTCCTTCCCTCCTTCTCTGCAAGAGAGAGCACAGCAGCTGAAGTCACCTTTACAAGTCATGCTGACATGGGAGAAAGAAGCTAAATGGGAAGAAAGAGGCTTATAAGATAATGAGCAAATATTTTTAAATTAGTGGTGAACTGAGCATTTCTCCTGTTTTCTGCTCCAGATCTTGGCTGGCAGAAGAGAAAGAAGGAGGCAGGACTGGGGTGGGGTAGGAGAACACTAGTGTGAATGGGATTCCACCAATCCATAGGAGGCTTTGCTCCTCCTTATGAGCCCTAATTTCTCACAGCTGGGTCTCCTTCTTGCTCTGATGTGCACAATTTTCGTTTTCCCCTCTCTGCTGCAACAAGCATTAATTTAAAATTCCCACAGGCAAAACTTGGGAGGCCTCCTAGTTTCCAAAGGAAAAGTAAGCCAGGTGAACTATGAATTCACCCTATAGGTCACAGGAACTCTTTTCTGACTGGTTTTCCCTTACCTTTAACCTCGTTCAACCCTCCAATACCATTGATGCATTAGTGAAGTGCCTCAAATCTGCAAGTGACATAATTTGCTTGACAATCAGCATTCTCCATCAATAATGAAACCAAAAACATAGCTTAATAGACAACAAGGCTAGAGCAGCTGGCAGTGCTGCACAAATCTGGCACTCTTGCTGCTGAGTTTATTAGACGTTTTATAGTCCTGGGAACTAAAGATAATGGATCCCGTTCCCATATGCTGCATCAACAAGAGCCGGGACTTCGTCATGCCATTGATCTATGAGGCAGCAGTGAATACAACCCAGACACAAATGCTAAAATGAATCAATCCTAAGCTGTTAAAGAGACACCACGAAGCACTTTCCAGTTTTCAGTTCTTGCTTTCTAATCTCCATTTCATGAAATACTTTCCCAAGGGCTTTTAAATACAACAGTTTTCTGCAGAGTTTGGGATCAGGTTGAGAGGAATTGCCTCTGTGGATCAAAGAATAGAGATGAAATTCAGAGCCCATTACCCTTAGTAGGCACTTGTGACCTCCACCCATTCCCTATGAGGCAAAAAGCTTTTGGGGATTGCTTTAATTTTTAAAAAGTGCTGCGTGATTATGTTCATACAGGTTTACTGTAGGGTTCATAAAGCTGTCGTCCTCGGATGACTGGAAGACAAACTTCAATTTGTTTCCAAGAATAGAAAAGTTTCTGCAGCCAAGAGAATTAAGAAAAAAATTGAGGCAGACTTTAGTCTGAACCTGACCGATAGTGAATACTACTCAGGTGCTAACATTGGCTACTTCAGAAACTATGATACCTTCCAATGTTAGCATGGGAAGCTGCCGTGGTTGATGCAGTCTCAAATCCATTTCTGTTGAATTGACATCAATGTACTCTATTTCAGCCATTTAAAACACCTTATACTCAATATCCACAAATTGTTTTAAAACAAGCATGCAAGGAAAGGAAAAAACTAAAATAGCAGCCTCTAGACTGACACCTGAAATATAAAGCACAGACAAGAGAAAAGTGCTATGATATAAAATCAGTTTTCAAAGCAAGGAGTGTCTGTCAGGCTATGTACACAAAGTGAAAGTTTCACCAGGACATTATGCCATAAAATAGTTTGGAGAGTTCCTACCCAAACACAGGGTTATGAAAAGGAAAGACAATCAGCTCACTCCTCCTGATTATGGATGCCCAGAGGAGCTGATGACAGCCTCAGGCAGTTTCATGGTTCCATATGCCCAAAATCTCTGCAAAAATCACATCGAGTGGCATTTGGTATTTAACCTTGCTGTGCCCTTTATGACAGGAAATAATGGTGCTTGGGTACAACAGCTCCACAAAACCGTGAGTGTTTCCCAGTAATTAGGATCAAGTAAATAACTAAAAAAACCTGGATGGAGAACTAAAAAAGAGACTAATATATTCATTAGTATGGTAAATTATTTTCTCCTACATGTATCTGAATGGATGGGCAAATAATGAGTCTCTTAGATTTGTGGAGCATCTCACACCAGGGAGAAGACCTGATTGCTGTGCACATTGCATCGTTCTGTTAATTTGGACAATGAAACCCAACAGCTGTTTAACAACACACCCAAGTTTACAACCTGAGGTAAAAGCAATGTAATTATTTTGAGATAAGTTAGACTGCTAATGCTAATATGTGGATTTAAGAGATGAGTTTCTCAATGGCTCCATGAAATCCAGACTTAGGTTGCAGGAGCAAAACAAAAAATCTGGGTTCAGGGAAGAACTCAAGCATTTCTTGATTCATGCAAATCATGTTGGAGACATTTTATCAGGGCTGGTCGAGAAAAAATTGCATTTCCATTTTTAACACTAAAGAAAGCTTATTAGGAAAGTTTCCCATTAGGATGCTCCTTCGTAGGTGTGGTCGCTGTTTGAACTTTTGACTCAAAAGGATATAATAAAAACTAATTTAGGTGCAAGGGAAATAATACAAATATTGGGTTTGGTAAAATTCTGTTATCCCCCAAGAGAAGTCATCTGAAAAATTCAGTATAGATGATGATTTGATGAAAGTGTAAAAGAAAAGTTAGCAGAGTGCAAATTGAAGTCTCCACCAGCAGCCAGGCTGTGATTGATACATGCAATACCTTATGTGAACTGCTCAAAAGGTTCCTATCAAAGTCAAAAATCGCCCAAAATAATTTTATTTTTTTTATTTTTTGCTACAAATAAGCCATGTTACACTTACTTGAAATACATTCTTTTTCATTTTTTTTCTT
Organism: Horornis vulcanius; assembly: GCA_013401035.1. Classification (NCBI taxonomy): domain Eukaryota; kingdom Metazoa; phylum Chordata; class Aves; order Passeriformes; family Scotocercidae; genus Horornis; species Horornis vulcanius. Next base: position 3,195 of record VZUA01098015.1, on the reverse strand, counting down.
AAAAAGCTTAAACTTTCTGTTAGTGTGTAGCGATTATCTGAACACCTGAAGCCCAAAACATTGCTTCCATCACATGACGGTACTTCTCACCCCAAGCAGAGTTTTATCCCTAATTCTGCTACTCACATGTTGCCATTGACCAGCTGAGCTGATGATTCCAGACTCATTACTGCCACAGGGTTGGGTTAGAGGGATTTAGATTTGCATGTGAATGATGCCCATGGCAGAGGGTGCAACATGCAGAATCATGAATTGGCTGCAGCCTGAAAAAGGAGAAGTGGAGAAAAATCATGGAATGCTGTGAACTACAGTAACACTCGTGTTCAAACACTGCTAAAATAAAAAAGCTTTGTGAAGCTCAGAAAAGAGGTCTAGTTTAGATCCTGAAAAAAACCCCTATTTTCCCAAGAGTTGAGAGATTTGCATGGAATTGTTTTCCTGTTGGGCTTTCTCTTGCACCTGTCCTCACCCCACAAGGTGAGGCATCAATCCATTCAATTGGGTCCCGTTGCATAACCCTCTTGTTTTTGTCCTGGTTCAGTCCCTCAGTCTTTCCTCATTAAGTGAATGATTTGATCTGAGGAGCTCACTGGCTCAGTGACTCCTATTCAGCAGAACAAGCTCCCAGTCCTTCCCTGCTGGTACCTGCTGCCCCACAGGCAAAGCGATAAAGCGCAGCCTTGCCGGCTCAGCATCCCCCTTTACCTGGGCAGGTTTAGCCTCTCTTCTCTGCTCAGCAGGTTTTCCTGGCTGCTGAAACCTCCTACCAGCCCTGCTGCCTGGCTGAGCAGGTGGCCTGGTGCGTGGGAGCAAGCTGGACAGCTATCCTTTCACCTGCTCCTGCCAGAGAAGTGTGCTGCATCCCAGGGCCCTTGAGATGGCATTCAGCCCCTTGCCCATCTGCAGAGACCTCCTAACCCAGCACAGCCCCAGAGGACAAGGCAGATCAAGATGCTGTTGACACAGCATAGAAGGGAGATCTGGTGGAGCCTGGGCAGCTATGGGGGGGCAGAGTCTGGCCATGGGGGCACTGAGCTACTAAGATGAGTCTGCACCTCAACAGCACAGGTCAGTCTGCACCAGTCCTCCCATAATCCCCATGCTGAACTGTCCAAGCTGTGAATGAAAACCCCCAAATAATTAAATATCGTCTGCTTTAGCAGCCACTAGCAGGAAAATAAATAAGACATCCCAGCAGAGGAAGATAATTTCACATTTACGCTTGCGGAAAAGGGAATTTGAAACAAACAAAACATCTTTTTTTCTCTGCAGAAAGAGAAACTGTCTGTCAAAGCAGGACTGTAGCGACACTGAGGACTCTGTGCAAAAATCTTCTGTTTACTTCTGCATTTGATTAGCTGCCTGCAAATTTCCTTCCATTGAAGCACATTGCTGTCATGGTGATAGATGCTATAGAAATGAGTAAAATAAATTAAAAAAAGTTCAGAATACTTTTGACCAAGTCTGCTCTAATTAGTGCATAAGACAAACAGATAAATGTTTTCTGGGATTTGTGTCAACCATATCCAGATTCCTCCCCTGCTTCTCAGATAGCAGCAAAACCCTTTCTAGAAATGAAAATAAAGAAAGGCAGCAGATGGTGCTGGGAATACTCGGAATGAGATGTCTCCATTCAGACTCAGATATTAGTAGCAAACCATTGAGTTAACAAGCATTGTGGAGCAGTGAATATTTAATGTATGGTAGTGGAAGAGTGACGAAGGCAATATTGCAAAATGACTAGTAAAGGCCACCCAGAAACCATTCAGAACTTGTGTGGGTGGGATGCTGCCTGTGATGGCAAAAGCTGATCTAGCAGGAATAGGTGAAAATGGGAGGGGAAGGAGAAGGAGACTATCCCTTGGCAGAAACATGGGAGAATGGAGATTAATATTGTTAACATAGTTTCTAACACCAAAATGATGGTGTGGTACTGTTCATCTCTACTGGACTTAATAAAAGAAACCAAAATAGTAATAATTGTAACTAGCACAGGGTTCAACCAAGGCATCCCAAGAGTTACAGGCATAAAACTGTCTGTGCTTTCAAAGTGAGGAAAGAATTTCTCTGATTGACAGCGGAAAAGAAATACATAAAAATAACTCCTTTCCAAAACCAAAGAGGAGTTATTATTTCTTGCAGAGCTTCTACCATAAGCCATCATCATCCCCTCCTGGCTGCTTTCCTGTAGAGATTCAAAGGTACAACACATATCCTCAAGCCATGTAATATCACTGCTATTGCGCTGTCTATGCAGTTCTGATCAAATTTTCTTTGATCAGAAAATTAATCTTAGTTGGAAATAGGAAACCAAAAGGATATTTACTGGACGCAGTCTATATTAAATTAGCAGATGTTTAGCATTTTTTTCCAAGGTACCATAATTTCTCAGAAAAATACAATCTCAATTTGTGCTATAAGTGTGAATTCTAATCTCAGTAATAACATCTCCCATCATATTGCACTGCCACCTGCATATACTTTGCAATGCAAATTGCCCAAAACACATCCTTCCTTTCAGCCCACACCACTAAATGTAGGTGAAATCCCACAGCTTGAATTTTTGGCTTTGCACAATCTAACCTGTAGACTTTGACCTCAAGTCCACCATAGTAACTGAATCTCTGCTGTTGAAAAAAATCTTGCTAGGAGTTATGTATTTACAGAACATCAAAGTTTTATCAGTGCTGCTTTTGTTACAATCTGGAAGGAATTGCTAACCAGTCAGTGTTGGCTGCACATATTTTTTTTTTTCAGATGGCTGTAGTCTGTACAGAGCTAACAGAAGAGCAAGTGCCCTGCTGACATAGCTATGCAGTGAAGGCTGCAAGTAAAGAAGCACAGAGTAACATCTTGGGATTTGAAGGGCCCTATAATACCCAGTCATGCAAGGATGGGCCAGCCATCTGCTCTGGGGACCTGTTGGTCAGCATTGGTAACTGTGGTATCATTATCCCTGATCTCACACATGTTCTCCTAAATTCACCTCTCCTCGACAGAATGCTTTGGTCTCAGACAAATCAAAAAAATTACCCTCCGAAACTTACACAGGTGTCACCAGATGACTTGACAAAAGCAGTCACCAGTTATGCAAGGACCAGCATCCTCCACAACCATCTCCAAATGATGGCTTTTGCCACTTTGGCTGCAGGAGGAATGAAGCTTCAGCCACAGAAATCCTATCTGCTATGTCAG
>VZUA01098014.1:1883-12815 GCA_013401035.1 Horornis vulcanius | reverse complement strand
AGGGGTGGCAGCTGCATTCAAGCCAAGATGGTCCCATCATCCTGAGGTCTGTTGCAAAGCCTTGGGGACTGCGGGTACCTCTTGGCACCCTCGAGTCCCAGGGCACATTTGAAGAACGTTAGTCTGTGCACCCGTCAGACAATGGTGTGTCAGTGTCCACCTAAATGCTGAGGAGAGCACTCCTGTGTAACATGCAGAAAAGAATATTTTTATCAACTAAAGATCTTTTAAAATGCCTCCTGCTCTCAAAATCCCAATTTTCTGGGAGATAACATAATCCCTTAATGCTACCTAGTATTTAATGGTTACTGTTCATATCACACCACTTTAAAAAACCCAAACCATAACAAAACTATGTCTCTTTTTAATTTTTGCTTCTTCAATCCTTGTTCTCTTCCATTTAGTGATGTGGTTTTGGTTTGTCCATGGCTGCATCGCTACTGTTTTATCTTTTGATAAAACCCCCAAGTGACCAATTCTGCACCTCCCTAGTCATCTGCCACCAAGCAGATTTTTTTTTCTTCTATGCACTTTATATTATTCTTCCCCCACACCCATCAATTCTCAGTAGAGACAGATAATTTTTAACTCTCCCAGATTACAGTTTGAGAAAAGGGTGAAGACAAACACAGGTTACTCTTCACTTACATGGAACATTACTGACACATTATTTTTGTGTCAGACTTCAAGCCTTGGTTTTAACCAGCTGCTGCAAATGTTCAGAGGTAAACAACAGACTCCATAAACAGTTCAATACAGAAGACTTGATTTAGTACCTTACAAGACAAAGCAATCAATAATCTATTACACATCTAATCACAGGCATGAAGAGCTCAGCAGCCCTCTGCACAGCATTCCACCAAACGAGAAAGGCAGTTGGAGACCACAGTAAGAGGGACACAAATCACCAAGATTGCAAATGCACGGCTCCGAGTTGATCTACAAACACAAATATTCAAATTCAACAATCACCTCTTGCTACTAGTGAATCATGCTATTGCTATCTGGAGACGAGTTGCTATGGCAGAAAGCTGTAGCTGTGGCAGAAGGCCAAGAATCCTGCCTTTGAAATGTTAACTGAATTTAACTCTTGACTTTTCACAGACAAGGTTCATTACTTCGTGTGACTTTGTCATATTAAATGAGTGCTTTGTCTGCCCTGGGTACCAACTTGGAAGGGGTAATATTAATCAGCAGCAAAACAGGTCAATAGCAACCATTTGTCAATAAGGATTTTTTTTTTCTCAATACTTTCAAGTCTGCTATGTGATAGCTGCAGTTACATAAGAGGGTTTTTTGGTTGGTTTTGGTTGTTTTGTTTTTTTGGTTTTTTTTTTTTGTTTTTTTTTTTTTTTCTTTAATTTCTTCCCTTTTTCTTCACTTTATGTAAGTTATATTCAGTTCACAGTTCCTGGACACACTCAGAGCACACCCATCAATGCAGGCATGATGGTGACATGCTCTAATTTGAACAGTTACAGCCTGGGCACAGAAATGCTGCTGCTCCATTTAAATGACAACGTAGGCTGCTCTCGACAAGATACACCAGAAAAATCAGGAGTTTATAGAGACTTGAGCAAGGAACAGGTATAAATACCAGTTGAAATGTAATTTTGTGAATGGCAGAACTAACTACACATGAAATTCAGGGACAAGCTCTTTTAGCTGCCTGGAGTGCAGATCTAGGTTCCTGGTTAAAGGGGAGCTGCAGGTACATACAATGCACTTTGCTTTATGATCTCAAATCTTTACAGCTGCATCAAGAGGATCTCTTATTTAATTCCTGGACAAGTTAGTTAGGTTTGGTGAGTTAGGATTACGGAGATCCAAGGTAACACCATCAAATATTCATGCAGCAGTGTCTCTGACATGCTTTCTTTACCATCACAATGAGGGGTTAAGAAGGACACACACTTCAGAAGTCAACAGAGAGGGACAGAACAGACCAGATGGTGTTACTGTGAAGAAACTATCAGAGAGAACAGGGCACAGAGATATGAGCAGTAGTTACAAAGATACAGATTCACAAATTGTGACAGTATTTTTTCTTCCACAAAACCAGCAAAGCTGTTACTGTTGCAGTTGAAAAAGCCCTGAGTATAGCAGGCCATGTGCAAAATTACAGTGGAGGCTGAGATGGTGACAGTGAAGCTGGAAGAGTTGCTGTACACTATTCCTACCCCAGTCCATACCTCAGGAGTTTTGCCCAGTTCCAAGAGAAGGCTAACAACCACACGTCCCTGCAAACTGGTTTGTAACACATAGAACATTTAATGATCCACCTTCAGAAATCTCTTTTTGACTTTCAAGAGTTATTTTCCTCTATTATAGGATTCCATCTTCCAGGAACAAGATCACAGGATAAAAGAGCTCTTGCACTCTCTCATGCTTCTCTTCTCAACGGGCTTTTGACTATGTGCTCAGAATTGAAGGAGTTATTCCAGGGAAGAGAAACACAAAAGCTGTGCAAAACATGCACTACACTGCTAGACAGCACTTCACAAGTCATCTTTCATCAACCATGACTTTAACTGCTGCATCTCCTCAAGATAAATTCATCAACCATGATTTTAACTGCTGCATCTCCTCAAGATAAATTGACAGATAAAATAAGATAAAATTTTTAAAAAAAACCAAACCAACAACCCTAAAGGCAATTACCCACAAGTTCCCAATTGTATTTGTATTTCTTTTTTAAACTAAGATCATGATAAGATTTCAGCTGGGTTGTTTTTTTTTCCAGTAGACGTGCATATAGATATCACTTAATGATAGTCTCTCATTAGATCAAATACAGAATATTTACTGTAACTTTGTACAGGAAGATTAAATACCTGAAGTCCAAGGATCTCAGGCATACCATTGAAAAGCAGGCTTCATTGAAAGAGCAACACCCAGGAACATTTAAAATGAACCATTTATTAAATCAAACTGTTATTTTAACAGTTACATAAGTTACACAGCATGTTTAAGTCAAAAGATTTCACAAGGGAAAAAAAAAAAGTTTAAACTTTTATTATGCAGGCAAAAATAGTACCACACAATATGTACCTGGGAGGGAAGAAGGGAAGGGGAATCTCTAAACATTCAAATAAGGCCATAATTATTTAAAAACAACAATAAAACAATAATAACCCCCCCCCCCCAAAGATCCATTTGCTTTTCAGTGTGTTCAGTGCTGCTAACTATATGTACTTTTAGTGTACAGGTGTGATCGAGGCAGTGATATTTTGATAGCTAGGTTTAATGTTTTAAAACACTATCAGAAGTAGAATAAGGCTCGTTAGTACATACAGCTGCCCTTGGAATGTCAATCTCAGTTGCCTTCATCAACTTAAAATTCACAAAGTGCACAGTTAAGATATGCCAAAGAATTGAAACTGCTACTCTACCAACAGCTGCCCATGCTTAATACTTAGTGGTCTATCGGAACAAAGTATGTTCTTTCAAAAGAGATGTGTAAGAAGAGCCACTGTAAAACATTTAGTTTTGTAGATGCACTAGGAGCTCTTTGTAAACTGAAAAGTAGAAAAACATGGATTAATTATGTTAAGAAAAGAATACAAAAAACACTAGAAATGACCATCAAACTTTCAAAGAACAAGCACCACAATGGACATTAGCATTCGATTTTGCAGTGTACAGCAATGTAATGATTTTACTCTAGCCAATCTACTTCATCAAATTCTGAATCATCTTCTGAATCACTGTATTCCACAGCGATGCGACGGGAGAGGATAGTGGCAACATCATTCTCAATGCGCTCGTGCTTCGCTTCTTGTTCCCGCTGCTCTTCAACTTTGCGGAGCTGAATACCTGAGGAACATCAGATCACAAACATGTCACTCTTCTCCTTCACCAGCCCAAATGTAAATGCATTTAGCTCATGACTCACAAAATGCTTTGCAAGCAAAAATGAAGACAGAAGATGCTGTCCTGCTCATGTAGAAATTTTTTGGGAAGCACTTAATGAGAAGAATGTCAGAATTGCAGTGGCAGACAAGATCTCGAGTCTTTCTACTATAATATCCTGGTTCTGATTTTCCATCAAAATACATTTTTAGTACCACTGCAAGTGATTAAGCCACTTTGCTATTTGCATTCCCAAACCTTTTCTAGACTCTCCATTCATAATTTTAACGAAAGTTTATAGCTATTTGAGTAACCTAACAAGACAGGACTTCTTGTAACTGTTTTTTACCATGTAATGATTTGGTTTGGGATAAAGTATTACTTGGAGATCAAAGCTGTGGTAACTCAAGCCTTTGTTTCTTGGGCATGACTTGGTCAAAAGTGTTTTCAGCAGTCACCTAACTTATACCAGCAGGCTCTATTGTCTCATTTTGCTGACATTCTCTACGAATGTTCATGCACTCCTGTTGTACTCAACTGTTGTCAACATTTCCTTAGACGTCAATGATGTTATCAATTCATGTGCACATAGATATGCAAAAATATTCTGAATTAATGCTATAGCCTATTCGCTGATATTACGGTACCATACAGATTCTGTGCTATGCTACAGTTGCAGGGAAAGAGAAGAATGTAAGACTTGAAACATTTGAGAGATTTTAACTACTGAAAGATGCCCCACTGTCAAACAGCAGCACACACAGTGCAGCAGGGATCTTCCTGGCCATGGGCACCATAAACTGAGAGGTACAGCTGGCACACAGCTCCTCAGGAGATCATTGAGAAAACACTGCCCTGCAGCTCTGCCCTTCCCTTGCACTCTGCCATGGGCACCTTGCAATGCAAAGACTGCTCTGCTACTGCACTCTGTCCAGATCAGATACTTAACAGCTTGAAGTCTTCAGCAATGATTTCTGAACATCACTTATATCTTGTTGTAATGCAGTGACAGATTATAAAATTCCAATGCCAATAGATCCATTTCGCTTTTATCTAACAGTCTGTGAAAACCAATGTTTTTGTCTTCTACACAATCTGTAGATGATCAGAAATAGCTACATTTGCAGGTAAACAGAAATGGAAAGATAATCTCCACAGATCATCTACAAACGTGAACTTTTTTCTGTAATCTAACTTCCACAGAGAATCAGTTTTGCCATCCAAAGTAAACATCTGATAAGTGCAATTACAAATTGAAAAAAGCCCATTTACTTGGCAATGCATACACTGTAGAGGATAGAAAACAGAAACAGACTTAAGATACACTCCTCTAATTTCTTACACATGTGAAATATTCCATCTCTCAAAGGTCACATGTATTTAGCAGGTTTCTGAGATGGCTCTTTTTGCTGTTTAATAGCCACCGTTACCTTTCCGTATTGCTTCCAGCAGAACGCTTCTCGCATCACTGATCACAGGAAGAGTTGAAGGATGGCGTTTGGGCTCAGGAGCAGGAATCACTTGGGATGGTGGAGATGGAGGCATTATGGGTGCGTGAGGGCTGGGGACAATGGTTGTGGGAGGAGGGTGCAGAACAGGAGAAGGGTGAGAAATATTTGCAACTGTGACAGGGGAGGAGGGTCGAATGCCAGGAGGTGGCAGGGGAGGAGGCGGGGGTGGCGGAGGAAGTCCCTGTACTTCAGCCTGTGGAGGAACTGGGTGAACAGGTACGGCTTCACACACTTGGGCGGCTCTAGTGACGGGGGGAGAGGGTTGTGCTAGGGGAGGAGCAACTGGAGGTGGAGCTGGATGAAGAACTCCAGGAGCTATCTGGAGAGGAGCTGGTGGAGGTGGCACAGCTGGGGCCTGCAGAGCAGCTGTGGGAGGGGGTGGTGGGGGCGGGACTGGGGGTGGAGGGGTGGAAGTCATTGCAGCTCTTAATGATGAAGTCGACAAAGCAGATGGAAGAGGTGGTGGTGGCGGTGGAGGAGGAGTGGGGCTCACAAACACCGGAGTTCTGCCTGTTGCTGGTGACTGAGGACGATTTTCTACCAAGCCAGGAGTAGAACTGCAACATCCAATAACAGAAAAAAGTTATTACAGCTAGAGAGCAGAAAAAATAGTAATAGATTCACTTCTGCAGCTTAAGAACATTGAAACCTGGGCGTTAAGTACTATGATGATTTCAGGGTGTTTGTTCACACCTCATAAACAAAGAAGTCTAATTTTCAGTATGGAGCCTGCATCAGGTTTCCAAAAGACCTCTGCTCAAATTCAGCTATTAACCAAAATTTATGTTCTTATACAATGTACCTGCATCTTTATCAAAGGTTTCCTGTACTAGTATAGTTCTTCCCTCTTGTCCCAAGTAAATCCAAATTATTTTTCTCAAGTCAGGAAACGAGCAGTTGATTAAGAATTTTGATTCACAGAACTTGAAAACCAAAACAAAACAATGCAAAGAATGAGGACAAGTTAATTTGAAATATATATTTCAGGTGTGATGACAAAATGAGTGAGACTAATATCAAAGGTCATCAATACTGCATAGAGAGAGGTACAGTTATATGCTAGATACTCATTATAGGACAATGAATATGTGAACTGAAGAAAACAAGAGAGAACAGCAAACTTATTTTCCTGAAGGACCACTAGAGGATTTCTTTAAACTGTTGTGGTAAATTAATCTAATGAATTATGCATTTTTGAGTGTGACCTCCTAAGCAGTAAAAATCACTCTTATCAAGAGACTAACATCTTGTTGATATAATAACCCCATCTGAATTGACTGTCCTCTATTCTAAGCTGTATGTACCTGACCATAAAGTAAGACTTTTGGTATAAAAAAATAGGGGAGTGACAAAGAAATTTTTGCCTCTAGAAAATATTCTATGTATATATTCACTTCTGAAAAGGTATAAAGAAACAGAAAATAAAAACATTTTGGGAGAGGGAAGAACTTGGAATTTAGCAAATGTGATGAATACAGAGTTTTGACAGCTGACTGTCTTACAATGTGATACATTCTTCCTTTCATATAGGCTGAAACACAGCTCAGTTGTACAGACTTCCAAAGCTCCAAAACTACATCCTGAAATGCCAACATATTTCACAGAAACATCTTCCATACACTTATTTGTCTTGACATTAAACTCAGAAGGCAACACGGTCACAGTATTAATGGCAGGTGAGGCCCATCTCCACCAGAGCAGCCTCAATCTATGGGATTTGGATGCCAGACTTCCCATCCAGCGCCTGGCAGCCCTGTTCCTGCTGCCACAGCCCCTGGGACGCCTGGGATTTCTGGGCAGCACAGGAATGACGCTAACCACAGTCAGTGGGGNAGAAACATCTTCCATACACTTATTTGTCTTGACATTAAACTCAGAAGGCAACACGGTCACAGTATTAATGGCAGGTGAGGCCCATCTCCACCAGAGCAGCCTCAATCTATGGGATTTGGATGCCAGACTTCCCATCCAGCTCCTGGCAGCCCTGTTCCTGCAGCCACGCTGGGGCTGTGGGCTGCCACAGCCCCTGGGACGCCTGGGATTTCTGGGCAGCACAGGAATGACGCTAACCACAGTCAGTGGGGAGCTAGAAAAGGAAACCAGTCCCCACAGATGCACACGTGGCTCCTCTGGCTCGTACCTAACGCAGGGAGGCACAGGCTTCACTTCCGTGGCTCCGTGCATGGGGGGCGGCGGCGGCGGCTCGTGGGGCCTGACCAGCACGCGCTCCTCGGCTCTGTTCAGCAGCTCAGACATCTGGCTGTAGGGCAACGCAGAAAGGGAGTACGAGCCATCAATGTGGTCCACGAATGCTTGAGACCTGGAGGAAAACAGGGAGAAATGATCCAACTCCACCCTTAGTAGGAGTGAGTATTTGTGCTTCAGTCTGACTTCTGAACACAAGTATCTCCTCTCCACTAGTGTTGCACATTATACAGTGTGGCTTTTCAATAATTTATCCCACTTTCCCTGTTATTATTTCTAGCAGCTCAAGGGTTGGATTTTGACAGGTATATCAGCTAGTTTCTACAGTATGTGTGTGACCTTAGTGTTTATTAGTAACATTTGTTTGAGTTAAACAAACAGCAGTACAATCAGAACTTCTGTTTTTTTATAATATTCATGAAACATCCATCGATGATAGAATGGTAGAATTTACCACTGAATGATCTAGCTGAACTTCTGTCATAGGATCTTTATTTCAATATATGCAGAGAACTTGCTGCTTTAATAGACATAGGAATCAATCAATACCTATTATTGAGTAGTAGCAGTAAATAAAGATGATTCAACTTGTTAATGATGGCTTTAGACATACCTCAAGGACCTGATCAGTTAGTAAATTTTAATTAACTATTCAATTACAGATTTTTATTTTAAAATACCTCTATTAAATTCAGAGCAAAAGTGTTTGTAGAATATTTTCCAACAAGTAGAGCAACACTCTACATTTCCATACTGCCACCACTGTAGTATCTAAGCCTATTAAATTCTTCAGGGGTGAAAATCTTCCTCATGTATTCCAAACCATGGTGCTTCATGTATCTGAACAACATGTTCTGCACATGCAGTGCTCCCAAGCACTTCAGCATTATTAATAATTGCATTACTAGTAGTGAGATAATCAAGGTTTAGGCCAGGGTCCTGGATATAAAACAAACATGTCTAAAGTGGAACCCAACATACAGCACAACAAAAGGACAGCAGGAAAGCAGAAGTTTCTGCCAATGACTTGACACAGCGGTTTACAGAGATACTATAAAGCCGTTCCCTGAAAAATGCTAATCACCATAACTTAACTTGTACCCCACTGAGTGCAACGCACTGAGAGCATTTTCACATTCTGAATTGAGCTAAGTTTTCTACAAGCAGGTTTTTCTACTTTTCAGGCAACAAACACTCTCTCCTAGAGCTGTCATAATTACTCACCATCACTATTGATCTTGTTTGAAAGCCTTACAAAGCTAAACAAACTACTCCCTTATGGTGTGCTTTTGACCACAGAAAGATAGGGGAAGAAATTAACCAGTTTTTGAGAGGACAATGAATACTTTCTAATTAAAAAAAACCAAAAAACAAAAAACAAAACAACAAAACACCCAAGACCAAAAATATATCCCCAAATGTCCTAACATTACTTGTCAGCCCTCTATTTCATCAGATGTTTCTTGGCTGGCAAAATGGACTTGATTTTGCACCAAGACCAGAAGCACAAGCACAGCAGGTGTTTACCATGTGAAATGCTACTTTTAGCCACCAGCAAATACGTGCTGTGAAATGAGAATTCAACAGGTTGGATTTTGTAATAGTCTATAACCAGAAATGTCAATCAAATCATGGATTTGTTCAAGAGCAAAGAGAAGCTCAGCATTCTCATTTGTGTTCCAAGTGGACGTTTGTTCACATCACACACATGATATAGTCTTGGCAGTGTCTGCCTAAGAAAAATCAAGAGGCTGGAATAATGGGGATTTTGTAGGTCAGGACACACCTGGGCGCAAGCTCGCAGCAGTGACACTACACCATCAAGCTGCAGAGGACAACACATCCTTAAGGATACAATGAGGATACATGCTACCCTTAAAAATAATAACATAGTAACTACGCCTTTAAGGACATACTAAGAATTTTAAAACTGAGTTTTGATTAAGCTAAATCAGTGATCTAGAGGAGCAGTAGCATCTCATCATTGATCATTTCTCATGCATGTTCACTACGCAGTACGAATACACTTCATAAAGGATAGAAAAAACAAAAAGGAACCTTGATTCAAAATGTGAAGCTGGGCCATTAGCAACTTCAATGTGCTTATGTAAGAGGTTAGCATCATCTTCTGCGAGCTCTGGACCTTGGGCTAACTTCTGCCACTCTCTCCGTCTGTCATGAGGTGCCCTTGGCACTTTCTCTGGTTCATGAGGGCGATCTAGATTTTTCTGCTGTAGGAGAGTTGTGCAAACAAAACTGACAACTGAGACAGTGTTTTTTAATTACTTGCATATAAACATCAGCCATAAAATTATGAAACACAATCGCATTTCAAATGAAAGAAAAATTTGCTTTCTGGCTAAACATAATATGTAGACCAGAAAGAATTGTAAGAGCCAGAAAGGCTAGTGGATAAGTACTTGAATAATATAGAGAAAAACACTTATTTAAGTAGCTTTTATTCTAAGCCTGAAATCAAATTATGAAACTGACACTCATATTTACTTTCTCTACTATGTATGAAACATAGAGAATAATGGTCAAACAAAAAAGTAGCATTACCTTTTGCAAAAGTGCTTGTTTACTTTTATGAAAATATAAACAGTTTTATTCCTACTAATTTCTTTCTAGCTTAAACATATCTATTAGAATGTCATTCAAGCTTTTTCGGATGTAAGATTGTCAAAAATTTGTCATACAAATTAGTGTTCCAATGAAATTCGTTATTCCTGCTGCATTCCTCCTTTCTGAGTCATTGCTAGAATACTTAAAAGTTTTGGCAAAAGTTGGTTACGTTAAGACAACATGAAAGCTTTAACTCCTATATTATTTTACTACTACTACTATTATTATTATTAAATTATTAAAATGGATGTGACTGAATGAATACAAGTAGCTTTAGTTGAATAAAGATGACTCTGTCAAGTCTGGATTGCTATTAAAGTAGCATATCTGCAAGCAAATCCCTTCTAGGAAAACAGAAAGAGAAGCCGTATAAAGTTACATATGTACCTTCTGCTTCCTCTTTTCTTTTCTTTTGTCCTCGGTGTCCTGCAACATTTTTTCCTTCCACAGATCAAAGAAATATGAAGGATTGGTATAGAACTTCAAACCCTCTTTTCCATCATCCCTGAAATACAGTGACACAAACAGGGCATACTATTTATTTGACAAGACATGAATCCAAACATTAAGACAAAGCAAGGGCATATTAAGGAATATATACTATCTCAGACCCTGAAATTTTTTACTGAGGAACACAAAAGAGATGATCATTGACCTCGTGGTTTTACTATCTTTCCTGGCATTCAAGGTCTTAATTTTAGAAAAATTACTTTAACACAAGCTCAAAAAAAAAAAAAAA
>VZUA01098011.1:16423-27753 GCA_013401035.1 Horornis vulcanius | reverse complement strand
AAAGAAGGTAGATGTTGGCTTGTAATGCGCTCATGATATCTCTGTGCACATGAAAAATCAATTGGGGAGAATGCTGCTAGGCAAGTAGTGCTAGAAAAACAAGTTCTAGTGACGCTAGATAATCAAGTTGGACTTTCTCTTTAGGCTGGTGTCCATGTGTTCCTTTACCCACCCTTCACGTGGACTTTTCTAGGCGTTGCTTTTTTTTCTTGCAGTACTTTCTGCTTGCGACCTTTTTTGCCACTGTCCCGTTGTCCATGTGAGGATCGAGTGGCACCTGACTGTCCTTGCCACTGATGAGCTGGTACAAAACACAGGGGCTCTATTGAGCTCTCCTGTTATTTTCCTATGAGAGGAAGTTTGTTCTTCTTGGTTTCAACTGTATTTAACTTGATCTTAAGAATCTCTTTACAATTCCTGCCAGCTGGATCAAAAATAGCAGGGTAAAAGTAATTTTCTGCCATTCTCTGTAATCGCACCTCTCCTTATGTAGTGATACAAGAACAAAAGAAAAAGAAAATCCTGGTGGCACTGATTATCTGTTGTTTGCAACATCTGTGCTGTCCTTTATGTAGGATTAACAATACACGAGAAAGATCTAGTTCAGATTATATTTCCTGCTTCGTCAGCTCAGGGGAACAGAGAAATCAAAGTGCGTCAGTAGGAGTTAAAGTGATCTGAGTGGAAGAACTGTTGAATTGTTAGGGCCGATTGGACTGAAACTGTCTGGAGTTAACTGCTTGGCATGAGGAGCTAAATTTGATAAAGGTTTAGGCCACAAGCTGTGAATTTTCACATAGATATGTTAACTTTCGCCTAACACTGTGAAAAAGGGCCTCAAGAGCTAGATCAAGCTGGAAAATAAGGAAGTTTTAACTGTCAGCAGAAACCACAACATGAGAGACAAAAGACTGTCCGGGGACAATGAAAAGACCCAATAAAGAACAAGAAGTCCTCAGACCCTAATATTAGTGGTCTGAACTGTGAAGAGTGGGGAACTGAGATTGGGAGGGTGTAATTGCCTGGCATTTCTTTGTTCGGGTTCTGAAGGCACCCAGCTGGAGCTGCTCTGCCGCTGTACCACTCAAAGCCTGAGGCTTTGCTCGGCCGGGGGTGGAGGTAACTTTAAAATACGGGATGCCTGGGGTGGAGAAGCTTCTCTAGCATGAGAAGTAATTTGTCCATGCAGAACGATTGCTTCTGCTAAAGAAATACTTGTTTGCTATTGCCAGAATACAGAAAGGCTTTTATTCTTCAGACACAGAAAGTACCTATGAAGGTTGAAAAGAGAGTTCAGTACTTTTCAGATATCCTTTGTAGCAACTACTGGGAATTTATAGAGGATTTGTCTGAAAATACATAAAGTGCAACTGCTTAGATTTTTTTGATCATTGTGTTTTTACAGAGCATGTGGCAGAGAATTTTCTGTTCAGCAGCACAGCTGCTGATAAATAATGAAGTCTAAATTATGAATTGTCTCTGTGGGTACAAAACTAATGGTGAATCTTCTATTTGAGAATTGTAGATGCAATCATGTTATGAATTATGGGGGGAATAGAAGACTACTTCAACAAAAGTAATGTTTTGAACTTATTACTGCTCAGTTAGGAAGCGCTGTGGGGGTTTTGTGTGTCTGACTAAGCAGCAGGTGAACAATAAGATGTAAATAAAATAATCCTAGTACTTAAGAGCATCTGTTCTTCCTCTGATTGCCTTGCTCAGATAGTGAATACCTATTAGAAGAGTTCTTAATTTGCAGTAATCTGTTTTGCAGGAGTTTGACAAGAAATACAATCCTACTTGGCACTGTATTGTGGGAAGGAATTTTGGCAGCTACGTGACTCATGAGACCAAGCACTTCATCTACTTCTACCTCGGCCAAGTCGCTATTCTTCTCTTCAAGTCTGGTTAGAACCTTGGACTGTTACTGAAGCTTCCATCAGTTACAGGACTCTGACTAGTTACTGCAGCCTTCCTGAGGACACAGGCCTTGATTTTCAAGGGCGATGGCAGGGATTATGTTGTAACAGATGACATTACATCGTGGATATAAAAAGGAAAAGTACCAAAAAAGTCTTCCTTGTATTTATTTTTTTTTCCAGAAGGCTCCTCCTTTGCTACTAGAGCTGTTGGAGCAGTTTTGCTTTTGCAAGTTTTATAGCCATCTACTGTATTTCCTGATTACTGCTAGTGCTATGCAAGTACTGACAGTGTTTAGTTCTTTATGTTCCAAACTTCTCTTATTCTTCTGATTTTACTTTTATAAAATAATTTCCCCCCTCTTGTTTGCTGGATGTGCTGTCCCAAAACCTGAGCTGTTTCTTTTTTCTGCTATCTCTGGAGAAGTGTGCTGGAGAATAAAAGCCAAGTTCTACCCCAGCCAGGTTGTTATTTCTGGCTGATTTGTAACATTGTGGTGACAGTGGATGACTCTGTGGGCAAGCCAGGGGGAGTGCTGCCTCAGGGGGGTGTGTGGGGCTCTGTGTGGGGCCCGTGGCGTTCTGGTTGGAGTCCCATCATGCCTGGGCTCCATCCACATCTGGCCACGCATTCACTGACTGTGAGTGATCCCAGGCATGGAGTGGAGCCGCCCCTACAGGCCCGGCAGCAAAGGGCAACAGCTGCACTCTAAAGGGCAACAGCTGCACTCTGCCTGCACTGCTGCCGGCAGCGGGAGCCCCGGGGCACTGAGCCCGCTGTGGGTGGGCAGCAGGGCTGGTGTTGCTCCCAGCCAGAGACCTCAACGTGAGCCAGCCGGTGTTTGAGCTGCTGCTGCTCGAGCTGTGCCCCTGCCCAGCACACCCGGCCAGTGCTGCCCAGTGACTGGTGGCACTGAGGGCACACTGGCAATGACAATACCTGTGGGGCTGCTTGGCAGGGGGTTGCTCCTGCAGCTAAACCCTCTTCACTGCTTGATACAGACATCCATGTATGATCAGGCAGCTGTGGTAGAGGATACAGACACGCCCAAAAAAATGCAGCATAAATTTCTGCAGGGTCCCTTTGGCTTGTGGAGAAATGGGAAGTTGAAAGAAATCACTGTCATTAAAAAGAGGATAAAAGTTTGATTGTAATAGCTTTCCATGGAACTATCCACACCAGACATTAAGGGGCAACAACACTTTGGAAAAGCACAACTGTGGTCATGTGATACTTTGGACTTTTTCTGGGGCCTGGTGTCACCTCTCAAAGAAATCTCTTCCAAAATCCTGAATGCTGGGTGAATACGTAAGTCACCAAGGAGCGCTGTGGCTAGACAGGCCTGTACTCTGTCAGGGACAAGTAGGAACTACAGCAGCCCTTGGCCTGGGTCGAAGGCCATCTGTCTGTCCCGTGTCCTACTCCTGGTGATGTGTTGCAGGGAAGGAAAATATGTGGAGCCTTGAAGATAAGCGCAGTGTCTTCTGTGTTTTTTCAGTAACCACAGACTCAGCTGATAGCAGCTATCATACTGAGAAAAAACTCAAACTCTTCCAGTGTGGGCTCAAAGCTCCTTGACCAACTAAAGGTAATGGCCAGCCAGGCCAATAGAGCAGCTCAGGATCTCACTCTTGTACAGAAAACTGTGCGTTCAGGAGCAACGGGAGGCTTTTAGCCGAATCCCCTCCCTGTTCATTACAGCGTCCACAGCATTACAATTGTTTTAGGCAGAGTTAGGCCGCAGCCGCTCTCCCTGGTGTCCCCGGTTTACCGGGGCCACAGCGACCGCGGAATCGGCGGCGTTCCCGTCGTCATGGAAACGGAACGGGCGCGCGGCGCGCCGGCCCCGCCCATCATCCGAAGGCCCCGCCCATCACCCCGCGCCTGGCCAATGAGCTCCTGGGGCGCTCCTGGCGGTGACCAATGGCTGGCGGCCGGCGCGCAGGGGCCGAGCCGGGCCGGTCCCGCCGGACGGGGATGGCGGAGCGCGGCCGGGCCGAGCCCTTCCCGTGCCCGGCACTCCGGCCAACCCTGCCCGGCCACGGCGGTGGCTCCGAGCGGCGCCCGAGAGCGCGCTGGAAATGACGATACCTGTGGGGCTGCTTGGCGGCCGGTCCTGGCAGGGAGCTGCCCCTCCATCTTTGAATGCTTGTTTATTATTGGTGACCGTGTGCGATCCGACGGCTGCGATAAAGGATGCGGACCTGTCTGAAGCGATGCTCTGCCGGTGCCAGTCGGTCTCTGGACGAATGCAGTGCTGAGTCTGGCACTGCAGCTCATGCAACGAGGGCTCGTTTTTGCTACTAATACCTTCCTATTGAACACTATTTGAACTGTATGGTTGCTCTTATTTGGGGGAAGACTTTCTTGTATTTATTTTCTTTCCACAGTGGGATAATTTGCTAATAAAAATGTTGTGTTTTGCTTTTAAAAGTTTTGTGTCTCCATACTCTCTTCCTGGTACTGCATGTGCTATTTCTTATTTCTTTTCAAATGTGGAGGAGTAATTTTTGTTAGAAATTTGAGGAGTTTTTTTCCCCCCCTCAAACCCAGAAGATCTAAGCACTGTGGTAACTACACTCACACTTTGGTCAGTAATTCTAAGAATAATAGACATAAATAGGGAACAATCAGGTGTTAAAATAAGGCCATTATGAGTATTTTCTTAAAATAATATTTGTAGAGGATTTGTTTGAAAAGTGTAAAACTCAAATTCCTGTATTTGTTGATCATACTGCTGTAACAGGGCATGTGGCCTATGCGTACAAAACTAGTAGTGAAGCTTTAACTTGAGAGGCTGTAGATTCAGATCATGATATGAATTATGGGCGTTAAGATGCCCCTACGTGCTCCACCCATATGTTTTTTTAAGAAGCTGGGAATTGCTCTCCCACAGAACTTGAAGCTATCATCCCTAAAATAATGGAAAAGGTATCAGGAGATGCATTAAAGAATGCACTTTAAAGGTTAAAAGAAATGGCTTTAGGTTCCGAGTTGCCTTGTGGGTTTTTTCCCCGTTTTGCTTTGAGGGAAAAGTTAAAAAATACTACTTCAGGTGGGCCTCATGAGGTACATTAAAAAAACAAACAAAGCCAAAAAACACCTTTTGCGGTGATTTGCTACAAATGCGTGGCAACGATTTTATACCAAATGATTGTCTATCCGGTCGGGCGCTGCTGAGGGGGAGGCGATCCCTCCGGTGTCGGGTGGCGGCGAGGGGCGGGCCCCGGGCTCGGTGCGAGGGGCGGGCCCCGCGCGGCCCAGGACTACAAATCCCGTCATGCCCGCGGGCCCGCCCGGACCGGCTGCATCCGGGTCCGGCCACTGCTGCGGGCGACTCGTCGCCATTACGGGGCAGCGGCGGCCGAGCCGGGGCCGGTGCGGCGCCGAGCAGCCGGTGGGTGCCGGGGTGGTGCCGACCCCTCGGGCGGCAGCAGCGCCGGGCCCCGCGGGGCTCCGTGAGCAGCTCTNGCCATGAGCCTGGGCCCCCGCCGGCTCCGCCAGCGCCCGTCGTGCCCCCCCGCCCAGGGCCGCCGCACGCCCGGGGCGCCCGTTGATGCTGCAGAGCCCGCCCGGCGCGACCCCCGCAGCCCCCGCCATGGACAAGAGCAGCCCCTGCGGCTCCGGTGCGCCCGGATCCTCGGCCGGCAGCAAAGGACAGCAGCCGCGGTCCGCCTCGGCCGGGCCCGCCGCGGGGGAGTCTAAGCCCAAAGGCGGTAAGAGCTGGGAGGGCGCTCCGCACGGAGGGAGGGGGCGAGCGTGGGGCTGCGGGGACTGACGGCCTTATGTTTGTGGGGAGGCTGAACTTCGCCTTGTAGGGTTGTTTATGTCTCAGCTGAGTTTAATAGGCGGCGTCTCAGGTCACTGCCTGTTTTTGGTTTCTTTTCCCATCCTCTTCCGGCTTTGCTCGCTGTTTGGTGGGCTGGGATTCCTACTCTCCTCTTCCTTTAAGGATTAATGCTTTATCTTCATTAGTATTGGAGTAATCAGCTTGAGAGCTAAAGCCCTGGTGCTATAGTAGGAACATACGTTGTGTATGTGAATAGAGCCCTTAACTTTATCTTGTACCGTGTTGTTACACCTCACCGAGGGGGTCTGGTATCGGTACACAGCATTCCCCTTTGAACACAGCCCCGGTGTTTCAGTGACCTGCTTTGGGGGAACTCAGAGTTAGCTGGCTGTTGTTTGCTCATCTGGCATTCAACCCAAAGTGTCACACCTGGAATTGCAAACAGCTGGTTCTGCTGACAGAGCAGTTTGTCAGAAGCTGGTGTGGTTCCTGTGATTTCAAGGTAAGACCTAAGCCCACATACCTCTCTAAACTTGATTAAGGAGACAGTGTTCCTGGCAACCTTTCTTTTTTTCCCTAAAACCTAGAAATGGGACAGTAGCAATTAAAGTTGGTGATTTTAGTCCTTGAAGTATATGAGAGAGTGTCAACAGGTTGCTACACCACCATTGCTTTACTAATTTCCTTCCTCCTCAGTGGTTTGTTTCAGCTGTATTACTTGAGGTCTCAGAGAAAGCAACAGTGCACTCCAGAGGGTTGACAAAAGAAATATCTTGGAGGTGTTTGTTGACTCCTCTTTGGACCTTCTAAGCATGATCATGTCCTGGGTAACCAAGAATTACCTGCTCTTCACCTGTATTAATTGACCTTCTACAGGATTGACAGAAGTGGGACACAGGAGGTGATTCACCCACAGCTCTTCAGGTTGTGGTGTAACTGTGCAATTACAGTGAAATTTTAGCTTGGAATTCAAGTGCTTGAAAGAGTTTTTAAGAACATTTTTTGTCCCTGTCTTGCCAAGAGACACCTTGTCACTCCAGCTTCTTTTGTAGTGGTGTGTGATGCTCTGTGGGGGATTGTTCACAGAATACAGAAATCCTTCAGGAAGGGGTTAAGATGATTTGTGCTGTGGCTTGTATCCATTCCTGTAGAAGACACAGCATCTGGACTGAGGAAGGATGTAAAAAGCCTGTTGTTCCAGAATAAAAATGTTAAGTGATTTTTGTGGACTGTCACCTTTAACAGGCTTGAAAAAATGGCACTGCTAGCACAGGAGCAGTGGGGAGAGAAATTCTGATGACCATTTTCCTCAACTCCAAAACTTTTAATTAAATAAATGCCAAAACTTTTTTAAGACCTCTTTTTTTAAAATAAAACAGAGGAAAATTTTGTCATAGCATAATTCCACTTCAGTGATAGTTGTTTCTGAGCTACAGTGGAGGGCAGAGCGATGAGTTGATTCCTTTACACGGCATCAAAGAGACCTGGACAAATTAGAATCTCTTTTCATAGGAGTAGGTGTTTATTTAGGAACATCTTAACTGGAGGGTACTGAAAACTAAAATGAGAATATTCCCTTGGTGAAATTAGGGCAAACAACTACACAGAAGGCACCTGGGTAAAACTGGCTGTGTTTTCATAGCTGTTGAGTGTAGGACACTGGCATGTCACCTTATGGAATCTTTTTCTTGCGTTCCTTATCACTGTTCTTGTAGCTGATGTAGTGCCCCCCTTTAAGGACAGATATAGGATGTATTCTGGAAATCTTACATCAGTCTCTTCTGAAATGGAAGGTAATTTTATGGACCACGGACCTTGCTCAGGTGGTCACTGGGTTAAATCCGGTCAAGCACTTGCATTTGATGCTTTCCAGAGTTACCTGCTCTAACTGTCCAGCTGAGGAAATGAAGAAATGGATATTCCTGAATCCTTACCTTCTCTTTCACTGGAAATTGGCTGAATAGAGTACTGTATTTCCTTGTATTTGTGGAAGTTTGATTCCTCCAGTCTTGCAGATTTGGTCTCAGAGACTAAATTAAACTGAAAGTTTCCAACAGAAAAGTTTCTTTATGTTGTATTAGTGTGCCAACTGGAATCACATCCCATTAGAGTGGAATAAAGTAGCTGGGACAGCATAGGCTTGCTGAGGTTGTCTGCTGTCCTCAAGAGCTGATGGGGAGTGTTAGTTGTCACAAACATTCCTGGGCCTTAAATCACACCCAGTGTGAGCCTGCTTGGCTGGGCTGTCAGAGCTCGGTCACCTCCTGCTCACTGGGATGTTTGCCTTGGCAGCAGCAGCAGTGGCCTCAGTGTGTTTTCATGAAACCACCCTGTGGGTTTAGTGTGATCCAGACCCCTTATGCAATGCTGCAGGGTTCAGCACAGCTCAGCAGAAAAGAGGGGGGGAAAAAAGGTGGAAGGAAGTTGCAGTTCTCATCCCAGTAGCAAACCAGTATTGCAGCTCCAGTGCTCAAGTGGTCACCTACAGCTGCTTCTAATGCTGTGATCTTCATCTCCTCTCTCTGGATCCTTGGAGATACAGGTCCTCTAGCAGCAGGAGAAACCACTAATCTCAGGGTCTGCTCCAAAATGCCAGAGCAGTTTTATTGCTAGTGTTTTTAAATTACAGACAGTGTTTATTATAAGTTTCTTGGAGTGTGAATGGGTAGATAAATCCCTATCATCTGTATATATGTAGGTTAGATGTCATGAAAACAGCAAAAGGACTGAGGACCTGAGCAAAGAGTAAGTACCTCACCAGCACTCTGGCTGTTGCTGGCTCCTAATTTGCCAAGAAAAGAAGCAAAAAAGAAACCACCAAATCCAAACTTACCCTTCTTAAAACTGGGATCTCACAAGAGAGGATGGCAGTGAGAATCTTCCACTTTTCTCTGTGCCTGAGTGCAGTCTGTCCTGCCCTGCTCTTTGTGGGAGTGCTGGCATGGATGATAGAAAGCAGAGAGCTCCCAGACGAATGGCATGCTGGAAAGGTTGGAGGGAACAGCATTGCTTAGATTCTGGGTGAGGGAAAGCTGTTCCAATTTACACATGCATTCTCCAAGCCCCTGGTTGTCTGTTGACCAATTCCATTACTACTCTGATGGACTGAGGTCAGTTATTGTCATGGTGGTGGAGGTGAAATTACTGATCTGTAAAATCAGGTTTGAAGCATTGTTAGGCTGTTGTAGAGTCCTTTTAAAAAGGCACAAGTGGAGAGTTCTTTTCTATAAAATGTGAGAGTCACTGAAGTGACTCCCAAAGGCTCTAGGAGGTGCCTTAAAAGGACCTGTAGTATGACAGGAATGTGTGTAAACCATCTGACTGACAAAGTTGGTGGTGAGCAACTCGATTGAAACTTTAAGTGGTAGGAAATTCTTCTGTCAGCTCCAGGGGTGAGCTATTCCTTGTTCTGGGGCCTTGTAAACACCACTTTAGACTGACTTTTTTTGAGTTGTTTCTTTTCCCTATTTGAAGATGGCAGAGAAACTGCAAAGTGGTACAGACACAACAGATGTGTGCCCCTCTAGTGCATTTGCTGAAATTACAGATTTAAGGGGATGGTTGAGCTCTAAACTGACAGTTCTGTTCCTGAGTAACTTAGAGAATAGTCCAAACCTCTTCACAACAACTTAATTTTTTACCCGAGACTCTGAGGTGTTGGTTAATCCTTCTTTCCTACAAACATTCTCGAGAAAGGTCTGTCTAATCATTCAGCCAGACCTGGTCACGCCCTGAGTACTTGGCAGCTTCTGGTGTGTTTTTTCCTGATAACGCTCAAGCCATGTCTTTTTAGCCTGATGTGCATTAAAGTACTGCCAGCTATGCAGGCATGTGTTTGAGTTACTCAGCTGTGGTTCTGACAGAGTTGGTTTAATTCTGAATTAAAGGATCAGTCCTTTGAATAGCAGAATAAATTACCAGTTCTGATGATGAAGTTTTTCTGCAATATGGGTCTGTCACATCGTGTGAAAGCAGTGATAGTGTCCTGTTTTAGCTGTAGTTGCAGCCAAAGAAATCTGACAAGTGCAAGAAACAGCAGACCAGCACAGAACCTAGTCCAGCCACTTTTATTACTTAATTTATTCTTAAGAAGTTGAATCCTCAGTAATCTAAGATAACACACAGACCACCTTGTTCTTAGCTCATCTTTTCTGGGGGATGCAGGTGGAAGATAAAATAACAACAACAAAAGATACTTTATGTGGATGATGCCATTCCAGCTGTTTTAAATGCTTGGGTAGATGGGAAGGGGAAAAACTGGAAGCACTGGCAATGAAACTGCCCATATGAGAAACATGATCCTGAATCACAGTGATTGCCTGCCATGTAAGATTTATGTTAAGGGATGGAGAGGAAGACTACAAAGTGGGAAAAGGGACGTTAATAGGCTTTTATAAAATGCAACTAGATATTGTGTGAGGTCTTGCTGTTTGTGTAGTGTTTACTGAGTATCCAGAGTGACTTTGGGGCTGGCTGGTGTGGATAGGTGTCTTGTGGGGCCCGAGGAGTTTTGTTTCTGTGCTTATCACCATACCTCTGCTACAAATAAAACTTGGAGCAGGTGGTGGAAGTGCCAGGTTAAACACCCAGTCCGCAGCCTGTTGTGTCCTTGGGCAACTCTGATCTTGTGTTAAGACTACTAGAAATAGTATTAACTATGTTCTAGCAGTTTGATTTAGCAGCTGTTGAGGCACAGAAAACCCCTCTCAAGAGCTGGACTGATTTTTCTGCTCTTTATTCCTGCAGTATTTTGCTTTGTGTTTCACCACTGTGTCCTGTGTTAGGGTCAGTGGTGTGCTAAGGTAGTTTTTGGCAAACAGTTCTTGTTGCATAGGTTAGTGGACTTAGATCTTAGGTATGTGCCCTGCAAGGCCACAAAGTGTTTGGTTTATGCTTCAAGATCAATTAGCATTTGTTGACCTGATCACATAAAAGTTTTTTTTTTTAAACAGAATTAGATCTGCTGGGATCTTTAAGCATAGAGTGCAGAAGTAGGTGAAAACAGGCAATAGAAGCCTTCAAGAAAAATGCAGGCAGCAGTGTATTTATAAAGTGTATTTTATAATGTAAAATAATTATTATGATATGATAAAGGTGAGAAATCATGTGTTTTAGGAATATTAAATGAAAAAAAACCTAGTTGTTGTCAGTTTTTGTGATGGGGCACAAAGATGTGGTATGTGATGTTAGTATTTGTAACTTAATGTACCAGGCAACACACTAATACCTGGTGGTGGTAATGCCAAATCTGGAAAAAAGAAATTCAACTCCTTTTATAGAAGATGGATCATAGCAAATACATTCTTTTAAACTCTTTGACCAGCTCTTTGGACAGTGATAGGAATTAAGTGGTTTAGGTTGCTGGGGGGATTTAATGTCCTGATAAACACTACGTTTAGGTTAGTGGCTGAGGTGAGCTCATCTCTGAGGTGCAGGGCATGGGGCCAACTCTGAGGCTGCTGATCTGATTCCTCTTATATTTTCCTTTCAGATGGAAAGAATGCAAGTGGATCCAAACAGCGTTATAATCGTAAAAGAGAAACTTCATATTCAAAAAATGAGAACTTTTCCAGTCAGTCGCGTCGCTCCAATTCACAGAAAAGCAAAGCTTTTAACAAGA
>VZUA01098008.1:10901-23985 GCA_013401035.1 Horornis vulcanius | reverse complement strand
CTGCTCTGCTCTGTGTGGGCTCTGCTGGGCTCCACAGGTACCCCCAAGAGCTTTGAAGGAGCCTCTGAGCTAGAATAAGGTGCCAGGAATATTTTTTTGCTTTGGAAATATTTTTGCTTCCCGTGCTACCTACCTTAAAGAGCTGACATTGTCTGAATTCTTCAACACATCTGCTGCCTGAGCCCATTCCCAGAACTCAGATGCTGGGACGAGGTGATTGACAGGGAGGTGGAGTTCTTCATCCCTCCTCCCATTACAAACACTAAATCAGTTATTGCTGCCAGGAGGACACCTGAAATTCTTTGTACTGGGATGAGAACTCCCTCTTTCATTGGTATTTTTAATAAGAGGTTTGACTTTTTAGAGAAAGTGCTTTTCCAAGGGAAAAAAAAAATAGAATTAGAAGTAAGGTCTCTGAAGGTTGGAACTGCATCTAAGGAACCTGACAGAGCTTTCATGTTTCTCAGTTGGGGTGGCATAAGCTTATTACAGGGTATGTTTCATTCTTAATTTGCAGGAAGACAAAATAACCTTTAATTCCTGGGTTTTGCATATAAATAGAGGATATGAGCAGGCTGACCAGAAAATTTTCTTTCCCCATTTCATGTACCCCACTGACACATGCAATAGGAAAAAATAAATAAAAAGCTGGCTATTAAAGGGGATTTATTAACTAACAATTAGGAACAAGAGGTGCATCAGAACTGAGAATCTGGCTCTTATTTATACCACTTGGAACAGAAACATCATAGCTATCTGTGTCACTGTGCTCCTAAGTAACTAAGCAGTAGTGAAAATAGCTGCACACTATTAAAAATCTGTGTACAGTGTATTGTCTGTACAGATATGCAGTATGTAGACAAAATGTACATAAAATGGACAATAGGAGTTAAGAAACATACCTTCTATTAAAAAAAATACCAGGAGAGAAGTAAATCGGAATACTTATGATCCCTGAGCTCAGATTCAAGTCATTTTAATGCTTACAAGTTCTGCTCTCACCTGCTGTTTAGTAATTTTTTTCAGCTTCTATCCTTGAGCACTGACTTTTATAAATAAAAGCTTTCATTAACTCTTCTTTGGGCTCCAAGAAATTTTTAATCCTTCATTCACACAAACAGCTATAAATAGGTGCTCATTTCTATTTAATCTCACTTGTTTGTGACATTTTTCTATTAATTTTGATCAGTGAATTTGCATTCTACCCTAAGTTGTCTCCTGTGCAGCTGGTTATTCTCCAGTTACATCCCCAGACTCCTCACAGCAACTGATGGAAGTATGAGCTCAGTAAAACACACAAGCCCCATTCCAAGCACACAGGTTTATTTGGTCTAAATTAGAATTTAGATAGAATGAAAATAAATGTTCAAGGTTTAATTTCTTGCCATATTTATACAAAATAAAAATGTTA
Source organism: Horornis vulcanius (assembly GCA_013401035.1). Lineage (NCBI taxonomy): Eukaryota > Metazoa > Chordata > Aves > Passeriformes > Scotocercidae > Horornis > Horornis vulcanius. Next base: position 22,574 of record VZUA01098008.1, on the reverse strand, counting down.
AAACAAAACAGATTGCTTTGTGGTAGTCAAAAACAAGACAGTAATAGTGGGAAGAAAGGCTTCTGAATCTGCACTTCTCAAGAAACTATACATATGATTTACTTGTTGATTAATGCTTCTGGGTTTTATAATTTCCAGCTAGAAGCTCTCAGGAGCAGCATCACTCTCAATCTCTCCATCCTCCTTCCTCTTGCTGATTAGCATGACTCAGTCCACAAAGCATCAGCAGCGTCAGTGACTCAGCCATGTGACATGAGCTCTATCAGTCCATCGAGGAGTGATTTAGAAAAGAGGCAAACACAAGTTTCCGTGCTGAGGGAAGACAACTCTTTCAATCTGACAAAAATAAAGCATTTCATCCAGCTACCCAGAGAAGGAAGTGACTTCATGGAGCTGACCACTTAGCTGCTGCCCTGATAGATGTCAATCTATTTCATTACTTTGCAGCAGGTCAGAAAAACATTTTTCTTTTTGGTTCACAGATAATTTAAAAGAATTCATACTCTGAGTTTAAGGTGTATTTTTCAAAAACCATTTCATATAAAGCTTTTGACCTATTCAGTCTGTAGCCTCTATGTACAGAGAGTGCTGCTTCCACTGGTAAAGTCACTGAGCAAATTCCAGCTGGAGTTGAGTCCTTCTCTCACTTCTCTGCAGGACAAAGCATTCTGCAGTGTGTGTTCCCTGTCAGGTGGGGCTTAGAAAGACACTTCAAAGACAGGGCAGGTTTTGTGGTGATTCTTAAGTTATACATTATATATAGGGGATGCTTTATACATTATGAGAATAAAGCTATTTTCAGTCTGTAGCTACGGTGCCCAGTGTGCTGTGGAGTGAAGCTGCTCCTGGCAGTGCTGATCTCAACCCTGTGTCAAAAATTTCCTTGATACTCACTTAGTTCCAGCTACCAAAACTCTTCATCCTCTAAACACATACAGGATGTGGCCTCTGGCACTATTTTTCATTCTTTGCCTTCTTTCCAGCAAATAAATCTAAGTTAATCTTCCAAATAGAGTTCCTGAATTATTTAATTTACAGACCGAGCCCTAAAGAACATTCTCCAGATGTGTCCCTTTTTCTCCCTGAGTGAGTGCAGAGATTCTGCTGACATTTGTTAGGTGTGGACATCTTTGCAGGGGACTATTCAAATTATCAGCAGATACCAAACACCACTGACAATTTCAAAGTTTAGTGAAATAGACAACACATTCATACCAGCAGTAGCCCCCCAGGAAGGGGAAGCAAGAACAGTGAGGAGCAGTTTAGAAGTCTGATGGTAATCCAGTCTAATATAATTTGTGCAGTACATATCAACTGCAAAGTGCTCTAGCTAATGAATCCTTAAATTTCACACTGGCAGCAATTCAGAGAGCTGGAACTCCCTAACAGTGAGGTGATTAGAGTTATCTTCTCTATTTTTAATGAGATATATACTAAGACTTACTGAACTTACTGCAGAATCAGCAGCCTGGGAATCATCTGCAGGCCATGTACTTTCTACTAAATGGAAGGGGAAACATGGAGCAAATCTGTATTGTTGACATTGCTTGTTGGGCATTTTACAGTGGTGTCTTGGACAGGAGAATTACAGAGAATTCAGCAAGGATCAGAAGTTGCTTGGCCTGTGTGTTTCACCTACATTTGCACAGCGGGGCTACACCATACAGAGCAGGTTAATTAGAAATCTGACATCCCTGGGAGCAGGATCTGCCCAGCTCCTTGGCTCTGAGTGGCTACTGAACAACAGTCACACCAAACTGGGATTCATACCCCACTGAATGGGCAATCCACTCACCAAAATGAGAGATGGCCCTTGCAGCATTTACCATCCACAGTCTAAAGTTGTGGTACTTATTTTATTTACATCTTTCAGTCTGCATCTTTCCCCTTGTGTTTCAGGATGACTTGGTAAAGATTTCTCTGCATAAAGCGAGCATCTAATTTGATGCTTTGTCAGAAGTTAGTAAGAGAGGAAAGAAATCCCAGTGTTTGAAGCATTTTACCTGGAGTTTCAGAAGTAAAAAGACCAAAAAGAGAAGACAAACATGCTGTGCATTCACAACAGGGGGAAAAGTGCAATTTCCTACCCTGTCAGCAATTCCCATCTTGCTAGTATGTACAATGTGAAAGGGTTTGAAAAAACAAAGGACTCCCTCATCTGGCATCAATGCCCAGAGCAGCAAGTTCATGGACCTAACCAGCTTCTCAGGGCACTAAATTCCTGAAATATCAACTGCAAATATTAAAAGAGGTAATTACATGATTTAATGAAATAATTTAAAATAATTTGATTCTAAAAGAAATAAATTCAGAGTAAATTATAGGTTCACATGGAATCTGCTCATGATTTGAAGCTTTATATTGAATCTGACCACAATTTATAGCTTGGATTATTTCCTGTCACTGGATTTGGCAGGGGCTGTACTTGTGTAATAGCATATTAGACTATTTAGACCTTAAATGACTCATCAACTTCCTGTAGACACTTGCACTGTAACACCACCGAGTTCTGTACACATAGCAATAAAGCCAGGCTTTTAAGAGCTCTGCTGTGTGCTGACCTGCATCTTCCTCATGGCTTTGGAAAGATCTGTGATCTCAGGAAATACAACTTGAAAATACCATTGCTATGAAACAACTGATCTGCTGTGTCCCATATGAGCAATTTAAGAGCTGTTTAGTCATGGTATAAAGGTGGAGTAATCAGACAAACGAGGTTGAAGTTAAATCTGAGTATCCAGCTCTCCCAGGAGAGCTTCCTTTCTAGAGGACCCTGAGGAAAGTTTGCAGATTTATAAGCATACACAGCTGGGAAAGAGAGGAGAGGGGGAACCACAGCAGCTCTATCAGTCACCGTGTCTGCCCAGAAGCTTATGCAATGTGTGTTGTCCGCAGGGTTCCAGCGTTCTCCCTGGAGAGCTGTCCCTGTAACACTCTGTGCTGCCCGGGCACTTGGAAGGTTCAGGGATCTCCCGCTGCCAGAAGATTGCAGGGGGAAAGGTGCTTCGAGGTCACATTCGGCTTGAACGCCACGGAATCTGCCAACACTGGGACACGCTCCTCTGGCTTTTCTGCGAGGAAAATCCCGGGGCTGATAGAGGAGCTTTCCTTCTTCCCGGCAAATAATCTTTCTTTTCGAACGAGAGGAACAAACACAGTAAGGTTCCCCTTTTCCTGGAAGCCCGGCACCGTTCCAGCGCCAGAGGCGCCGAGGGGCTCCCTCCTCCCGCTCGCTGAGGGGGGATCCCGCTCCCTCAGCTGATGTAAAGCCATTCCAAACGGGATTTATCCCGCTGCCCCGTGCGCCACCATCGGCGCTGGAGTGTGTCCAGAGAAGGGAAACGACGACTGGGAAAGGGTCTGGAGCGCAAGTCCTGTGGGGAGCGGCTGAGGGAGCTGGAGGTGTTTAGCCTGGAGAAAAGGAGGCTCAGGCGGGACCTTATAGCTCTGCTATTCCCGTAAAGGAGTTTGTAGTCGGGGAGGGTCGGGTTCTTCTCCCAGGCAACCAGCGACAGGACAAGAGGACACAGCCTATAGAACTTCACCTTGTGCGTCAGGAGAGGTTCAGGTTGGACATCAGGAGAAATTTCTTCACAGAAAAGGTGATTAGACACTGGAGCGGACTGCCCACGGACGTGGTGGAGCCACCGTCCCTGGAGGTGTTCAAGGAACGACTGGACGTGACATTCAGGGCCATGGTCTAGTTGACACGGTGGTGTTCGGTCATAGGTTGGACTCGATGACCTCAGAGGCCTTTCCCAACCTAAGCGATCCCGTGATTTATGTGATTTATGTGATTTAGGTGATTTCTCCCCAGCCGGGGCCGAGGAGCGGGGCTGGGTCACCGGCGCCCCGCACCGTATTTACCACTAGTGAGCGCATCCCCGTTACCGTATATACCCACGGGTAGCCCGAAAGCCGGCGCTACCGTATTTACCGCCACTAACCCGCCACCTCATTTCAAGGACGTGGAGCCCAACACGTGCTCCCGTACACCACAGCAAAGCCGTAATGCCCCGAGAAAAGCGCATGCGCCGTGCGGCGGCGGGGGCGGGCGTGCGGCCGCGACCCGGTGGGGTGAGGAGAGGAGGAGCGGCCGGTCCCGCCTTCTCCTTCTCCTCCTCCTGCCCGCGGCTCCCGGTGCTGCTTGTCCCGCCTCCCGCTCCCCGCGGCTCCCGGTGCCGCCGAGGCCTGCCCCGGCCCTGACTCGCCGGGCCCCGGGGCGTCGCGGAGCCATGGCGCAGCGAAGGGTGGCGGAGCGCGGGCCTTGCCAAACGGCGGCGGCGGCGGAGAGCGCCCGGAATCAGCGGCAGCTTCTGGAAGGTGCCGGGGGCTCGGGGTGGCGAGAGCGGGGGTGACCTCGCCCTGGCATCGGACGGTGCCTGGAGCGGGTGTCGGTGCCCGGAGCGGCTGTCGGAGCCTCTCGGCGCCTCGGGCACCGGCCCCGTCCCCGTCCCGCGCGGGCTCTGGGGCGGCCGGGCCGGGCCCCTCACGGTGCGTGTGGGGTGAGGCGGCTCCCGCCCCGCGGGGGCCAAAATGGGGCACCGACCCCTTTCCCTTTTCCCCTGCTCGAGGGGGCACGCGTGGTTTCATCTGTGTGTGTGTGTGTGTGTGTTTGTGTTATTCCACTACCGGCACGCCTGAAGTACAGAAAGTGGAAGTGGCAGAAAGCGCAGTGGGCTGTGGGATTTTTTTGGCCCTACAAGTTGCTTATTTATTTATCTATCGTTTATTTTGCTCCTCGGAGAAGGTGTTGTCAGAATAACCACGGTTACAGTGCAGTGGGTCGGGCCGCCGAGAGAGGGTGTGGGGTGTCCCTCACCGGCGATACTCAAGAGCCGTGTGGATGCAGTCCTGTTCATGAGCTCTGGGAAGACCCTGCCTGAGCTGGGAGGTTGGACCGGATGACCACTGTGGTCCCTTCCAGCCTGGCCGTCCTGGGATTCTGTGGTTATAACTGCTTTGTGGCTGCTGCCTTTGGCCTCGGCTGACCCAGTGCACACCTGTGGGGTCGTGCTGACCTTAAGCCTAAAAAACCTTAAAACCGATAAAATTGCCAGCTCGCCCAGCCGGCTCCGTGGGTTTCGTCATCCAGTCGCTGCATTTCACAACAGTGAGGTGTCAGCGTGACCCGCTTGAGTGTTGTGTGTTGGCATTGTAGTTGTGCCAGCGGCACCTGCGAGGGAAAACACAGCCTCGGATCTTCGTGTGTTCTTCAGGTGACCCTGGGTGTGCAGCTGCGTGAGCCTCAAAGGGCCTGAGGAGAGAGTGCTTTAAATACATGCACACATACACACCCCGGTGTGGATGCAGAGAGTACTTAGTGTTCATTTCAGTTTTTAATTCTTAATGTGTGCAGTTGCATTTGTTTTAATCAGTGTATTGCACGGATGTGGTCATTTTGATAAAAATCTAAAATACAAAAGAGGCCTAAAATGCCATTTTGTCACTTACTGTACTCCCATCGCATCCACTACGCAAGGATTTAAAGGCTAATAAACACTTATATATATATATATATATGTATCTCCACAGGAGTGTAAAATATGTGTAATTCCCAAGACTGGGAGCTGTGATCTTTCTATCACAGGCTAGTGTGTGTGTACATGTATCTATCACAGGCTAGTGTGTGTGATGTAGATGTCCTCCTAATGAGTGTGTTTCACCTAACTGGCTGTGTCTGGTAGTCTTTCATTAGAGAGGGAAAAAACCCCAAAATCTGTTAATGAGCAGGTTTTAAAGTTATGTTGTACATGCTGGAAATTTAACTTCAAGTTAAATCTCTAGTTAATTAGACTGGCAGAAGATATCTGGCAAAAAGGAAAACGTATGTATGGCTTACATTGTTTAGCTTGGTTTTTTCTCTTTACAAATGTATTTATTAATTGAGGCTTAAATTATCACGGATCACAGAAGGTGACTTCTGTGGGAAGTTTGCCAGTGTAAAAACTTCAAAGTGAGCAATGGTTGTTATCAAAAGCATTGGTAGGAAGATGTCCACAAAGAGTTTACTTTAATATTCCCTTAAAGGATAAGTTTGAAATCTGTTGTAAGTTGTGAGGGATTGTTTGTTCTTGTTTTGTTTTGCTAGTGCTAGGGTTTTCTCCTAACTTTGTTTCATGTTTAATTTCAGGGAAAGCTCTTGCAGAAGGTGGATCAGCTCGGACATCACTTCTTATTTTAGTGTCTATCTTCTTATCAGCTGCTTTCCTTATGTTCCTGGTATATAAAAATTTCCCACAACTTAGTGAGTAAGTATGTTATGAAAGTTTAATTTATCAATTTATTTGCTTTTCAGTATCAGATTGTAGAGGAGCCTGCATGGGAATATGACATAAACTCGGAGAAGTGTTCTTGATCTAAGGTTTCTGTTGCATAGTGGAGATCCCGTGTTTTAAGGTGTTACCCCTGGCACATTATCAGTGGTAACTGACTGTGTTCTTAACCACCTTCAGCTGAGAGCCAGAGTGCGTTCAGTTCAGGCTGAGTTCACTTGAAATTTCCTTGTGCCTTGGTAAAACTGGAGGCAGTCACCAAAAGGGGAAGTTCTCCTTCCTTCCTAGCTAAACTTCGCCTTCTCTTTTTCTCCTTGTTGCACCCCGTACTTGTGTTGGGATGGCAGGCAGGCTGGAAGCCTGCTTGTCTGACAGCTTTCTTTTTCACTTTTAGTAGTTAATTTTCTGTCTGATTAACTTGCTCGACAAGGTGGGTTTGCAATGGCCCATCCCTAAGCCTGAAGCAGAGGAAGCGAAGACACTCAAGTGTGCTGCCCAGGGTTGCACCACATTAAGGTGTGACATGAGATTTTGCCCTTAGAGCTTTATTTGCTTGTGAGGTGAAGTTCTGCCACTCCTGCTGCACTTCAACTGTTGTGACCCCAGCACTGAGGCAGCTGCAGTTGGTTCTGGCTGAAATGTTGGCTGCTTTCACTTGCCAAGGTTTGGTTTGCGCAATTTTTTCTTTTTGATCAGTACTTGGTAAGAAAAAAAAATAGAAAAGAAGCACATAATTGTACTGAAAAAAACCAGATTGCAAATATCTAAAATAGGGGATTTTCTAATATAAACCTCACTGTAAATATTAGGTGTTCATCTGAGAACATTATTACAATAATCATGGTTTGTTTGCTGAAGCTATAATTTAGTGATGTGGTGTATCTAATTATCTCTGTATTCAGTAAGTAATTGTACTATACTGTTTGATTATATTTCCATCATTCCTGCTTTTTTTTTTCCCCTCTCCAGAGAAGAAAGAGAATGTATAAAGGTTCCTAGAGATATGGATGATGCAAAGGCCTTGGGAAAAGTCTTGTCCAAATACAAGGACACATTTTATGTTCAAGTGTTAGTGGCTTATTTTGCCACATACGTTTTGTATCCTTTTTCTGATATAAGGGGCAGTTCTGATGTCATCATGCTTCTCTGAAAAGATAAATGAAAAATACAAATTGATAAGTTCTTCGTCATGGGTGAAGTTTAACATACCCAGGAGTGTTTACAAAGAGACACAAATATTTTAAAATCTAGGAAATTTAAAAACATTTTTCTGTATATTAGGCTTGGTAATAAAGTGAATTTTGAGATAGAAATTACTGTTCTAAAGAAAACAGACTACTGCACTGCTTTCCTTGAGACATTCAAAGTTCCACATAAGGGTAATTTATAGAATATTTAGCAGTATTTCTGAAGGAAAGAATTTTGAGCCATCTTTTATCTCTGCACTGCCCAAATTCACAAAACCAAACCTCTGTTTTCTTTTAGAGAAACAAATTTCTGAAGTACTTTCTGTCCAAGGAGACACAAAGGCTACCTATGCTCTCTGTTGACTTCTTTTTCCTGAGTGCTGAATATATTAATTAATCATTAAACACACTCCTAACTGGAACACTTAACTAAAGGTTAATAACTTTAAAGCTGTAGAAGAAGTTGGCTTCAGAGTTTTAATGCAGGAGGCTTTTGTAACTCAGGAGAGTCAGCACTGAACATGCCATTAGAATTTATCCTTCAGCTCATTCTTTCAGAGTGTTCCACAAAAAAGTATTTCATATTTCCCAAATTATAGATCTAGGAGGAAAATGAAAGTGTTATATTATATATTGACAAGGAGTAGAATAAATTTGCTCTTTACTGAGCTGCTCTAGCAGTTCCAGATGTGATGACCTTCACCGTCTCAGCAGCAGACTGTGATCGGTTTCCAGGCAAGGTACAGTTACCTCTGAACCTTGACATTGCTTAGCAAAAGCTGCACTGGCTGCAGTGCACTTGGGATTACATTATTGGGCTTTTTAGTTTTCAATCAACTCAGTCAATTCAACTTGAGTAAAATAGTGTGCAGGGTTTTTTTACTTTATAACTTTTCTATCTAAAGGGGGCAAGGCATCATAATCTCAAGTATGCCTAGCAAGCCTCAAGTCCAACAACCTGCTTGCTTATGCTGCAGAAACCTAATTTTTGCCTTTAAAAAAAAATTCTGACTGAATTTTTTGATCAGCTATTGTAGTTAGTGATTACACCAGGCCTGTTTGTAAGGAAGTAGTAGCTGCCTTCATACATTTCAGTCTTCCATGAAACTTGTGCTTATGGGCTCAGACAGGCCTGTGAACATTGCAGAGAGAATATCTGAAATTGCACATCTCTAGTCAACTGTGTAAAATCAGAAGTATGTGTTTCCTGGAAGTCACAATAAATCCTCTGTGGCAGTTGTAGCACAGATAAAGAGAAAAATGTTGTCAGCTTTTATTACTTAGTGACTTATTGTTTGTATGTGTACTGATGGATCTACATCTCGTTGCTCTGTGCTTGAGCTTCTTGTGCTACTCCAAAATAGGTTTTTTGAAGTAAGGATCTTGAGAGGCCCTGCCTATTTATGCTTTTTCAGATTGTGAAATGTATCCTGATTGCTTATAAAATTAAAAAGTGTGTAGCTTTTTAGAAATGTGTTTTTCCTTAACTAAGATGCATCCAGCTTGCAAACATTTGCTATTCCTGGGTCTATATTTCTCAGTATCCTGTCAGGGTTTCTTTATCCCTTTCCACTGGCCTTATTTCTTGTTTGTTTGGTGAGTATGGAAAGTAATGAGGGCATATATTTCTTTCTATCCATTTGGGATACAACCAAGCATCTGAGCAGCTTCCTGTTGGAAATGATCAGTCTGAAACTGGCATACACTTCAGTTTCTGATGAACTGTTGAGTTCTTACTCAGCTCTGCTGCAAGAATGGCATTACCCACAAAATTCACTGTAGCACTGGGTGATGATCCAAAACACTGAACTGTTTCTTCAGGTTTTCTTAATAATGAAGACATTAGAGTGTGAATCAGCCAGAGTTTCCTTTACTCTAAATTTGTTTAGCATTTGCCAGAACCCAGTTGTAATTTCACAACACAATTACTGTGGCTTTATTATTATACTGCAAATATATCTATTTTTTTACCTGGCTTAAATATGCAAGAAACTTAGTTTAAGATTTGAAATATATGTTATCAACAAGTTTTAAAATATGTCATGGCCAAAAAATGCAATCATAATGAGTCTTAGTATTGAGAAGGTAGGGAGGACCCTGTTCAGTTTTCATGTTTGAATTTCTTCTATGCTATTGTGCCTCTTATTTGCAAAGCTTTCACTGTTCAAAGTCTTAAAACTGCAGAAGCACTCAATATTAACTGATAAGTAATCAATGTTGTCTACTTTGAGTGTTGAGATTGGTCCAAATGCCTTGGAAATAAGCTGTCTTGAGTCAACAGCATTTTTAGGGGGTGTGTACCTAGTGCTGGAGGAGAGCCCTAATAGAGGGCTGCACAGAAACCTGCTCTAGCCAGGCAGTGTAGTAAATATAGACACAAGGCTGACATTAATTAGTTTCTGCTCATCTGTTGTCTGTTTGGGTTTGTTTTTTTCAGTGCTCAGGACTTGGAGCTTCATTTTGCTATATGCTGTCATACCTAGTGGGACGTCCTGTTGTGTACAGATATTTAACAGAAAAAGCAGTAAAATGGTCAGAACAGGTAAGGTTTCTAGAGATGCTGGAACTTGGGGTACAAAATGTGTTATGGAATAGCATGGAAAACTAGGAGGTCTTGTGCTTGTGTACCCAGTTCCACAGAAGGGATCCTGATTTTATGGTATTTCCCATGAGAAAGTTGTTCTTACCTAGGAAGTGTCTGCAACTGATCATGCCCCTGGTTTATTAAGTGTCAATAGGGAGCCTGTCCCACTTCAGGTAATCTCCAGTAACTGCTGTCTAAGCATTAGCACTAATGAAAGCTGGGTTTGTATTTTTATGTTGGAGGGAGGAGGAGCTGTATGTCTGATTGAAAAACCTTAATTTGAACATGTTATTGTAGTTGAAGCATTTAGAAACATTTTCTTACAGTTTCTGGTAACATTAATTTCAGTAAGTCTTGATTGTGAGATGAACCTAAAGGTTTTGCAGTACAGAAATACAGTGTGAGTTGTACTTGGCCTTATGTGTCTTTCTTTGATACATATTCTGAAACATTTGAACAAATATTTTTTTTGCAAGTATGAAGCACATTTACTCTGCTCAAGATTTTTTGTATCATATAAAAATGCTGTAAACTTGTTCCTCATTAGATAAGATATGGAGCTGTGTCTGGCACAATTGACCTTGTTAGATTATACAGTATATATTTTGACTCTTGACCCAAGTAAATCTTAATATTGCAGTATAATCTTGAGGCTATTCTGAGTAGCAAATGGTTACTATTGCCATTAGTAGAACTGAACATGTGATTTAAAATTGCATGTGCAGCTCATATCTCACTGTTTCCAGGTTAATTGGACGCCATCATGCTTATCATGCTTGCATATTGAGGTTAAGGAATTTTATATGCAGCATTAATCAATATTTAAATATTGTCCTTCATTAAGGTTTAAAAAACCTATGGTGCTTCTGATTTTGATGGTTACAATAAAATCTAATTTTGGCTAAAGCTGAAAAACAGGGTTGTGACTGGGGTGAGCTGCCATGTGAGATTTCAGGAGGAATTGCAATCAGACCAGGTTTGTTTTCAATTGTTTGAGGCTTAAGCTGAGTGCAGGTCTGCCAGGATAGGCCAGAATTGTGGGTGCTTGGCTGTCCTTGCAGCTTGGCTCGAGGCTACACTTGTGTGAGAGGGCTGATGTGCTAGAGACAGGCTGGAAGGAGAGGAGGCTTTGTTGTAGTGTTGGTGTAAGGAGCTGGGCTAGACCTGAGAACATAATTAAGACTGTGAGTGAAGCTGGAGCTGCTGTTGCTCCTGGGTAAATGTTAATGCTGGGCACTCAAACCTCTGGGGAGGCTCTGGAACTGTGCTGGGAGCAGCCACCTCATGAAGTTCAGAGGCGTGACCTGGCTGAGTTTCCAAGTGAGGAATGTAGCTGTGTTTCAAGTTTGATTACAAGTGAGGTCAGAATTGGTTGAGGAACAAACTTCATTGGCAGTTCCTGCAAAAACTTTGGGAATGGGATGACAGGCTGGCTGTGGTGACCGGGCTGTGGCTCTGCCTGTGAGTCCTTTGCTGCTTGAGTCAGTCAGACACATCACCACTGCTCCGCCACACACAGCTATTTCCAGCCTGATCTCAGTGCTGTTTAACTGGTGATTGACTGGGCACTCTTGCCCACATCACACGTTTTTAGCTGATTTTTATGTTTGCCACATGTTAATGTCTA
>VZUA01098007.1:0-35297 GCA_013401035.1 Horornis vulcanius | reverse complement strand
GGCAGTGGCTGATGCCCGGCGGCGGATGCCAGCGGCAGCCGGGCCATGGCGAGGAGCCGGGCGGTGTACGAGTACACGGAGGCGGAGGACAAGAGCATGCGGCTGGGTTTCCTCCTCATCGCCGCCGGCTTGCTTTCCCTCTTGGGTTTGGGTTGTTGCTGGCTTCGCCCGGCGCTGCAGGAGCGGGGCGGCGGCGGCTCCGCCAACTGCACGGTGCTGGCGGTGCGGCAGCTGGGGGAGCGCTTCGCCTGCACCTTCTCCTGCGGGGCCGCCTGCCGCGGCACCGCCCGCTACCCCTGCCTGCAGGTCCTGGTCCGCACCTCCCGCTCCTCCGCGCCCGCCCTGCTCCACGAGGACGAGCGGCAGCTGCGCTCCAACCCCAAGGTGAGCCCCGGACGCCCTCCTCTCCCAAAATGCGGGGCGGTGGTCCCGCCGCGGCGGTCCGTGCCCCTTCACCGCTCCTGGCGCCCGCCCTCTGCTCGGTGCGGGATTTTCTCTTTTGGGAGGCGGGGGGTGGTAAGTGAAGTGGGGGAGCATCCGTCCGAAAAGCCGCTCTGCTTGTTGCTCAGCAAAAAGTAGTATATCTCTACAGTATATATCTATAAACATGCTATATCTGTACTCCCATATTTATATTTACGTATATATGTGTATATATATATATAGCGTCTCAGGGAAGATTTAGGCTCGATATTAGGAAAAGGTTCTTCACCCAAAGGGTAGCTGGGCGCTGGAACAGGCTCCCCAGGGAAGTGGTCACAGCACGGCAGCTGACAGAGTTCAGGAAGCGTTCACTCTCAAACACATGGTGTAACTCTTGGGGCTATCCTGTGCAGGGCCAGGAGTTGGTCTTGATGATCCCAGTGGGTGCCTTCCAATTCGGGATAATTTGTGATTCTGTACAGCACAGTATAATATACTGTGTATAATGTATAGAATACTATATAGTGTATTAATTACACTGTACTATATACTATACTTCGTACGATACATGCACACACACGAGATTAGCACAGACACACTCTCACACACTCACACTTCTTCGCGGCCAGCCCCATTCTCAGTCCGTCCCGTCCGCGTCCGGAGCGCACGGAGCCCCGGGACGCCGGCGAGGCGGCGAGGAGAAGCTCCTGCTGCCGGGTCTGTCTGCTCGGGCAGCGCCCGGTGCCGCTGCGTTGCGCGTCCCGGTGGGTGGGGGACTGACTTCCCAGTGCCGTTCCCCAAAGCGCACGGAGAAGTGTTAATGGAGCCGCTGCTGGGTGGGAGATGGGGAAGGGGCTGCACCAAAATAGAAGTTTTCTCCGTGCTGTTTTGATTCTTAAACTCCTCCATCACCCACACGAAAAAGGACCTAATGAAGAATTCGTGAAAGTTGCATCTTCCAACAAACTGGGGAAGTCTGAAGGCAAGGTGTGATTTGTGCTTTCTCTTTCTGTAAAGGCAGTTTTTGTGCCTTCTCCTTTTCCTTTTTATGCTGGGTAAAGATGGCTTGGACAGCATGCATCTGAGTGGAGGAGGTCTTATTAAGTAGTTTGAAGAAGAAAAGTGTCAGAATCATCCTGCTCCTGAAAGAACTTGAAATTGAGAGTGTACTAGAGAAGGAAATTTCAGCTCTTTGACCAAGATGTGGATATAACATAGTGCCAAGGACCAACACGATGCAGGAGTCTGTTTGCAGGGGCTGGGAAGCATGGTTGGCTGTCCAGTCAGGATGTGCAGCCTCACATCTCCTCAGTCATGCTTGTGCTGGTGTGCTCTGTCCCTCGGAAGGCAGGTTAAGTTTCACACTCAGGGTTTGAGGGTTGCTTTTTTCCCCTTGGCAGGGTGATGGGGGTAAAAATCAGCAGAGTAAGTAGCAGGATGGTAAATCTGACAGGATTTGGATTAAATTCTTGGCACCACTCGGAAGTGATGAGTGATTGGAGCTGCAGTGCTGGATAGAGCCTGATTGCAAAGCAGATGAAATGTTGGCCTGTGAGGGAGCCTTGCAAATCTTTTCCTGGGAGTGCTACTGCCAGGCTCCCTGCGGAGAGAGCTGTGGTGGCAGAGGTGTGCTGGGAGTACCCTGGCTGCCCCAGCTGCAGGACATTCTCTAAACATCTCCCCATTTTCAGGTGGGCGGGGAAGAGTTGGTAAAAGAAGGAGAAAATCACCCTTTTGTTAAGGGGTGAAGATGACACGGCTCTGCAGAGGTGCAGCGTGGCTCTCCCCAGGCATGGCCCTGTGGCTCTGTTGTGGCCATGTCCAGCAAGGACAGGAGCTGGGAGACAGAAGGTGGGAGAAGGGAGGGGGGTGCTGATTGCCACCAGAATGCCTGGGCTCAGCAACTCTGGCAGCACCTGCAGGTTCAGCAGCAGTTTTCAAACTGGACTGTGACCACAATACCTTTCTGGGTAGTCCAAGCGTTTCGCTTTGTTTTGGTTTTGCCTCTTGACCCTATTTTCTTCTGTGTTTCTGGAAGTGTGGTGGGAAGAGAAGGATTGCACCTGCCCCGGGGTTGAATTGCAATTGCAGGGAGGCATTCTGAGCTTCAGAAGTAATGCCTCTAAATATTACTCAGAAAGCTATTTTTATTTAACAATTAGTTTTATGTTAACTCTTAATAAGAAAACAGGCCTGTTGCCAGTGTGTGGTACTTTCCTGCTTTTATAAATATAATGTGTTTTCTTTACGTTCCACCTTGCATCTCTAGGTGTGGGCTGTTTATCCTGGGATGTTGATTGCTGAGGATTAAATCTGATTTACCAGATGTGACCAGGGAGAAAGGCTGCATTTTTTTGATGTAACTGTATTCTTTGGTAGTAATTGAATTTATCTCAGTGGAAAACTGTGTAGAAAAAAAATGTGCTCTAATTATTTCCCCTACTTTAAGAAGCTTATGTAAAACAAATACAAAATAAGAAAAGTTGGTTAGGTCTCATCAAGAAAACAAACCTTTGTAAGGGACTGAAGTCTGTATTTGTTGCTTTGGTTTTCCCATTTTTTTCCCTAGTTCAACGTCTGCAGAGCCAAACAGTTATACTCTCCTTTAATTTTTCATTTAAAATCTCACTGTCTTTAAAATCTTTCAGGATTTTATGCTGAAATACACTAGTTAGAGCCACAGAGTATGAATCTGCTGGATTTAACGCTTGGGATCCCCTACGTGTTTATGAGCAAACACTTAGAGAGCTGTTTAACCCTTCCTCTTCCCATCACATTTTTGCACTATGCTTCCTTGTGTTCATGCACTTAGACATACATACAATACTCAGTTCCAACTAGCTGGAAGGGATAAAAAAGACCAAATTTGCTTTGAACAATTTTTAAACTTTACTTCCTGCTTAGCTGCTTCTCTTTGTAGGGCAGCAATTATTCCCTGTAAGTCAATAGTGTGGAAAAGGCATAGTTCAGGCTGCTTACAACACACAACAATACTAAATCAGTTGGCAGCTTCACTCCCTCCAAAAATTCCCAGTGCATTTGATTAAAAATCTTCTACTTTTTGTAGTAGAATGGGTTGACATATAAACATATCACAGATATGAATCTGTCTGTTCTAGTGAGAAAAGACCTTTTTCTAGATGCAGGAAAATTTTTTTTCTTCTCTTGCTTTCTAAGATAATCACATCATTGTACAGCCCAGGATTCATTTTAGCTCTTAAAAGATTATATATCTGGGTCAGAGTTAATCCAGGAATGTGTATATAAAGCACCGGACACGATTACATTTGTGTTCAGTCTGAGTGATCTGTGGATTTTTTTTTTTGGTTTTTTTTTTTGACTGCTGTCTCAGAGGAAGAAATTTATTGGAGTGACAGTAGCCTTTCTTCAGCTGCCTTGATAGCAATAATAATCTCTGAGATAAGGCTTAAGAGGGATTAATTCCAAAGTCAATTTGTTGCTATCACTCTCCGGCCATCGGGTACGTCGGTGGTGCATACAGCCAGCGCAGGGACCAGGCCATAGCTCTGCCTGGGGAAAATGACAGGGCAGGATGGCAGCTGCTAAAAGGGTCTGCTTTCTGGATTTTTAGACATTTCCCTTTCTACATCTGCAGTTAAGTGTAGGGTTGGAAGAAGCTGCCCCCTGTTTGGCCAAAGAAACTTTCAGGGGAATGACAGGTAAGACAGATGTTAGCAGCTGTGCAGCAGGACGTGGTTCTCCCCTTCCTTGTCCCCAGGCAAGGGAGCAAACCAGCTGCTGCCCCTTGTCTGCACTGCACATCTGCCCGTGCTCCTGTCTCTGTATCATGGCTCCACCTGTCAAGATGATGTGCAGACATCTCTTCTGTGCACTTGTAAATAGATTTGGACTTAATTTTTGGACACTCTTGAGTCCACTATGACCCATGGCAGAGGAGGTTTCATAACAAAATACAACTTCACAATAGTTTTGTGAGAGTCTGGCGCCTCTGCTGAAGCATTCAGACTGTGTTTAGGCTGGTACCTGTGACAGGCAAACTATGGAGATGCTGCCTAGCAATTCCTCTGGAAGCAGGTCCAGGCACCATGGATAAACTCTTATCACCCCACTTGTCTCACCTGGGGCACCATGCCCTGCCTCGAGCCTCTGTGAGGCTCAGGGGTTTGATCACTCCTGGTGGGTTGTGCTGCTGCTGATCATCTTCTCTGGCAGAGGCAGGTGGAAACCAGACACAGTGCTCAGCTCCAATCCCCTCAGGACACTCCACTGGGAGGGGGCAATTTTTTGTACTAATGGAGTGAGTCCAGCTGCTCATGTCCTGCCCCAGTGGGATGGCTGTGGCAGTGCTTCCTCCCTTCCATGGCATGAAGGTAACCCCGTAGTGAATGACACACACAAAGCTAGGAGAAGCTCATATATTGCTTGGTGTGGTGGGTTGACCCCACACCTGGCTGGACTTCAAGTCCCCACCCAAGCTGCTGTATCACTCCTCAGGTGGACAGGGGAGAGGAAATATAATGAAAGGCATGTGGGTTGAGATCAGGACAGGGAGAGATCATTCACCCTTTATTGTCATGGGAGAAATGGACCTGACTCAGGGAAACTAATCTGCTTTATTGCCAATTAAATTAGAGAAGGGTACTGCATAAATAAATCTAAAAATGCCTTTCCCCTACCCATCAGTTCTTCCTGAGCTTAACCTCACTCCTGATTTTCTTTACCTCCTCTTTCCCACTGGCACAGAGGGACAGGAAATATGGGCTGTGGTCAGTTCATCACACTCCTTCCCCTTCACACTCTTTCCCTGCTCCAGTGTGGGGTCTCTCCCACAGGAAGCAGTCCTCCATTACCTTCTCCAGTGTGTGTCCTTCCCACAGGCTGTAGCTCTTTACAAAGTGCCCCAGCATGGGTCCCCCATAGGGTCACAAGTCCTGCCAGAAAACCTGCTCCAGCGTGGGTTCCTCTCTCCACAAGATCACAGGTCCTGCCAGGACTCTGCTCCCATGTGGGCTTCCCTCAAAGTCACAACCTCCTTTGGACATCCCTCTGCTGTGGTGTGGGTTCCACCATGGGCTGCAGGTGGATGTCTACTCCAGCATATGTTGTGGGGCTTAGCCACACCAAACAAATGCTCGTCCCATAGTTCACCAGGAGCCAGGAAGATAGTCCTCCACATGTCACTTGGAAACTGAGTTTGAAGTCTTGCTCCTGATTTACTTTGGTTTGTCTTCTACTGGGCTGAATTGCTTCTACTGTGGGCTGGGATGTCTCTTTGCATTTGAAACGTCCTTAGACTTGTCTTGTAGTCTATGAAGTCTGTCTTTTTTTTTTTATTTAAAACATGACTGAATTAGGCAAGAATTGATCTTTGAAAAGCATGAAATGCAACCTGGAACTTAAACCATAGCCAAGAGCTTATGTACCTGTTCTTTTTCTGTGATATGGAAGAATATCTGCCCTCATGAAGTGTTCAGAAGGACCAGGAATCTTCCCATGCATCTGCAGGGACACTGAAGTGGGAGCATCCAGCAGCAAACTGATAGAAATCCTACAAAACCTTGGTGTAAAGATGTATTAGCTGCTCACTGACAGTTTTAGTGGTGTCCTAGCTTGTGTTCAGTTGGCATTTGTTTATGTTTTGACATAATTTTTCACGCCATGTCTTGTAAGGGAGGACTACAGAATTAATGTCTCAGAAACTGCCTATTGCCAAAGTGGAAGTTATTTCACATTCATCCATCAGCTCACAACAGCAAAATGTGTGAGGATATAATCTTACCTGCCTGCTGAATCTGCTTTGGAGGGTGATAGACCTGGTCAAGCAAAGTGCCCTAGAAGTGTGCTTGGAAGGCTGAGTGAAGAGAGATCCAGCCCCTACATGGATTGGAAAGGGACAAAAAGAACCTTGGGTTGATGGGGACTCTGCTGGTACCCTGGGGAGGCAAACAAGCTCCAGTGTTTGTGCAGCAGCTGATATGTTCACACTGGGATTGCACCTTGGGTATTTTCTGTGGCTCAAGGCCTTTGTCACACTGAGTTGATGTTTCAGGGTGGCCCCTGGGATTCATATTTGGACAGGGACCACTCTTCTCTACAAGACTGTTAATCCTCAACAGGCAGAAGCAGTGAGGCCACACCAATTTATGGCAAGACACCGAGTGTCTCCTTTGTGTTTTCCAATGACGATAAAGAGGAAGAGGTAAAAACGTATCCAGCATGCTTTCTGTCAGTTGGGATTACTTGTGCAGAGAACGGGGTGAAGTTTGTGTTATGGAAAGCATTCACTGTTGTGCCCAGCTTCCAGGTGTCCCTCCTGTTGTTGCTGGCAATACTCCCATATGCTGTCTTGCTTTGGCATGGGAAAATACAAAAGTGTTGCCTGGAGAAACTGTCTGTGGACCCCTTTACATCTTCCAAACCAAGAAAAATCCCTGCCCTGAAAAACTTGATTTTTAATAACTTCATATTGAGCTAAGAGCATGGGGACTGATGGGAAGAAATGTGAAGCACTCTGTGATGAAATGTCTGGGGGAGTGTTAAAGCCTGATGCTTGTCTGTTCAGATGGACATCTCTTGGGAAAAGAGAACTCTCTGGTTGTTTCTAAGCCTGAAACTCAGGATGGGGCTAAGAACAGTTCACCAGGTTATGAACTTTGTGAAGGATTCAAGTAATATTTTGTGGGGGTGGCAGGTCTCTGAAGGATCCAGAGGAAGTTTAACCAGGACTGGTAGGGCAGTTGTACTTTCATAGCAAAGGACAGCAGGAGGCTCAGCCAGGAGAAAGGGAAATTTCAGAGGATAGAGGGAATATGTGTACTGGGGCCAGTAACACAGGAATAGGAGTTTTGAGATAACTGGGTGAGTTTAGGCAAAATAATGCCTATTGGTACTTAGCTGTTTTGTCTAGTTCTGCATTTTGTGTGCTGGCTAAATAGTGGCTGGTTTGGGAGCTCTTTCTAGAGACCCTAAAATCCGGGGGCTGCGTACAAGCTGGGGGCTTGTAGGGAAAAGCAGGGTGGTCATTACAGTCAGATGTAGGCAGTGAGTGCACAACTGGTGGGATATGGCGCTATATCCAAAGCAGTAAACGCTCCATAAAGGAAAACCCTGGAGTGGAGGATGTTGGAAGTGCTGGACCCCAGGCCAAGCAGGGAGGAGGGGACCAGCTGGGATGGTGCAGCACAATGTCAGGGGGTCAGAGCAGAGCCAGCAGTGCTCTCAGGTGTCTTTGTGCCAAATTCACTGACTCTGACCAGCTGCTGCACAGATGTGTGTATGCACTGGGAGTGTGGTGGAAAAAGGGGGGGTGTTTGATGCTTCCAAAGCGGACAACCGAAACAAAAATTCTGCTGACCAAGGAATATTATCTAGGATGGCAATAACAGTATGTGATAAATCCTGCATTCTTGTTTCTGAAGTAGAGTGGTGTTGCTGCTCCTTCCTGTCCTTCAGCAGCAGCAGTGGGACAATCCTTGCTTAGGGTCCTTTGAACAGGGATCTAAATGGAGCTCTGTGCCATGGCAGCATGTGAAAATGGGAATCCTTGAACGTGGAAAAGGTAAGTTTTAGTTTGGAAGCAGCAAGAAAGACCTTGCAGATTCTTTCATTCTGAAGCATGCAAGACACTGGCAGCAATTGCAAGTGCTGACAGAAGCTGTCAGATTTTACATGATCAGGGGAATAAAATCCTGAGATTTCTCCCTTGCCCTTGGAATGGCAAATCTCCAAGCTGTTGTATGGTGAACATGGACTTGTAGGTCTGTACATCTTAGGTGTAATGTGCAGCTGGGACACTGTAGACCCCTGTGAAACCTCAGCAGAAGGAGAGGAAGCACTCACTAGGCGCAGTGAGTCAGGGTGATCTTTATTCTCATGTTAGAGAGGGTATCACTCTCCTTGCTGTTACTGCCTTCAGGATACTGTGGAGAAATTAATGTTGTGATCATATGTGAGCCCCCTTAGGGGCTTCCCACACCCTTCACCTCCTGCTTCCTCATCCTTCCTAAGTAGGAGGCTTTTTGCTACCTTCCCAGTCACACATTTTTTTGTTTGCAGCTCCAAATTTTAAAGGAATTAAAATTCAGTGTGTGCACCTGGTGCCTTGGCATCCATATGTCCTGCAGGTGTGTTATGGGAGGATCAGTTAAGCTGTGTTACTCAGTGTGGTTCAACATCTTCCGTCATGATCTCCTCTATGGATGCCTGGTAAAAACGGGAGGGACACGGAACTCTGATAGTGCTGACACTTGATTCAGTGCACTGTTTTCTGTTTAACTGCCCGTGGCTAGGACTTAAGGGTGGTGTCTCAAAGACTTGGAAACCTGTGGTATATGTGTGACCCAAAGGGGAGCCTCTGAAAGCCCAGTCCCAAGGGCACCAAGCTGGGGGAGGAATTTCCCTTGCTCTCTGGGCTTTGAACAGATGTCTGAGCGTGAGATCTGCAGATAGCTCAGCCGCAATGCTCAGCTCTCCTTGACTTCTGTACAGCAGAAGCAGATGCTGAACCTTTCTTCTGAAGCAGGCTGTGAACCTGATTTCTTCTTTCCTTGTGTTGTAACAGTGGAAGAATACCTTCTTTTATCAGTGAACAGCAGCCAGATATCCCATCATCTGGAAAAGCTTGCTGCACTCTTTGGGTTATTTATTAGCATGATACTTAACAAACCTTGTGATTACGTGCCTCACTGAAAATAGGAAGTTACTGAAATCCAATCCATGTGGCTGGCTAGGAGTATATCAAAATGAAATTATCTTTTTCACATTCATCATGCCAAACCCCAAGATGTTATGAGGTGGTTTGGTATAAGAGTGGAACAAACGTGGCAAAGCCTTTATTTTCTTTCTGAATGCTTCTATATTCTTTTCCAGTACCTGTACAGAATAATTAGCAATTGAAGTGAGGTTCAGCTAATATATCTTTTCTGTCTCTTGTTTCTTTGGAGCTTTTGTTTATTATTCTCTGTCCATTTCATTCACCCTGGTATCATGAGGAAAATGCAGAGAAGTGGTGCCCTGCGTTCTCGAGCACAGCAGTAACTCTGTTTTGCAATGTGTCTTGGCAGTGTTCATACATCCCTCCCTGTGCAAGAGATGATCAGGAGAACTCTGAGAACGTCACGTACAAGCAGAAATACTGGAAAGAGAAAGTGGGTTCTCAACCATTTACATGCTATTTTAACCAGCACTTGAGGTGAGTAATCTCCATTTGGCTAGGCAGGAGTGCTTATGCATCTGCTTAACAGCTGTCCATTGGTTCTGTTTGAAATAATAAACAAATGCATGCATATGTATATACACACACAGAGACATCCCCCCGCCTCCAGAGCTCAGTGCAGAACTTTGCAAGACAGTTCTGTTGATGAAAAGCTATACAGAAAGGAAAGGAGTACTTTTACCACTTGAAGTAAAAATATAAAACTCTGAGAAAAGTTTTCCTTAAAGCATGAAATTTTTACAGCAAAAAGCATCTTGGCTTTTAACACTCAGATGGCAGATTTCTGGTGTGGATATTAACGTTCCTTTCCTCCATAGAAAAGAAACCCTACTGTGTTTAAGAAAGAAAAGGGGACATCAGTAAATACTGCAAACCAACTCATAATTGTGTAATAATTTTGCAATTGTGTTCATAGAGGCTTAATGGATCAGTAATAAACAGCAGCAGAACTGCCAGGTTTCATACATGCTTGCAGAGTAGAAAGTTGTAACCAAAAGCATCTCCCCTTCTCTCTCAGTTCTTAATTTAAGTGCCTGTGTTGATGTGACTTCCGTGTGTATGAGAGTGATGTGTGATTTCCTTCCTTCAGTAAACAGAAAGGGGAGGGAGCCCTTTTTCCTGTCTCTTTCTGATGGTGGTATGCCAGGAAATAAAAGGTAACGTGGCTGCAGGAGGAGGTTAGTCCTATCCCACAAACACTTGGAAGTTAAATAGGGAATAGCTCATGACTTGCAAGTGCAATTCAGGGTTCAGTGTGGGAATGTGGGCACCACATTTAAGTTCAGAAAGACAAACAGGAGGAAAATGCAAGGCAGGCAGAGAAATGCCTGACTCTCCTGTGGGTGTCCTGCTGAGTGCCCTGGGGGCTTCAGGTTTGTCCTAGGCTGGCTACAATTGTTGTCTCCCTGGAGAGACTGTAGACCCAGTCATCATGCCCTGCTTGAATTTGTTGTCCCTGGTTAACTCTTTGCTGAGGAACACCACCAAAACTTTGCAGAAATTTTTTTTTTCATTAGAGGAAAATTGCTTGCAGCATGCAGAGATTGAAACTTAGGGCACTCTGTGTCATGACATCAAACCTGTTAGGGACCTTCTTGAGAGTCCTCTAGTCCACAAGGTGCCCATGATGGATGTGGTAGCCAGGATCTGAGTTATGATTTTGGTTTTTCTGGGCAGGCAGGTGTTGCCAGTTCCTTGTACTCCTTTGAACTGGGACTTGCAGCACCCTCTGCCCAAGTGAGCAGGAGAGTCAGAAACATGGGATTGATTGTCTGCAGGAGCAGTCATGGCTAGGATGTATCTAACCTGGTGTGGAAAGGATGATGTGAAAGTTAACATTTTTAGTCAGTGGAGAGAAATAGGAGCCTTGTATCTTACCCCAAAGCAAATGCCTGATAAAAGTCAGATGCCCAGAGACGCTTATTTCTCTCCTGTAAAGGATTTTAGGGTGGTAGGTGTCCAGAGCTA
Organism: Horornis vulcanius; assembly: GCA_013401035.1. Lineage (NCBI taxonomy): Eukaryota > Metazoa > Chordata > Aves > Passeriformes > Scotocercidae > Horornis > Horornis vulcanius. The sequence goes on along the minus strand of VZUA01098007.1, from coordinate 24,211 downwards.
TGTGAGCTGATATTCACATTACATTTTGGTGAAGCAAAGACAAAGCTTTTCTGAGGCTGCAGCTGCCTAGCATCTGACATTTATGTAAGCTGGCACTGAGGAATTGTGCAGCACTCAGGAAGGGTATTTTTCCCTAAAGATGCTGAATCCTATACTGCTAAAAGCTCTTGCCAGCACAGTGGCTGCCTTGAAACACTGCCTTTTGCTGATCATACAACAATTCACACATGGCACAAGAGAGGCTCGCTGCCAGAGGTACTAGAAGGTAGTCTAAACTGAAATGTGTACACCATCTATTTTCTTCTGGAGATAGCAATGAGCTTTGGGAGATAAGTTCTGCTGACTAGGAATGTGCTTGCTTGGGTATACTTTGAGAGCAATGATGACTAAGCAGCCTGCAAAGCAGTAAAAAGAAACCATAACGAAATGAGGGAGAAATCTGTTCCTTTCAAAATAGAAGTGTGCATATTTTCTGACAGTGTTTTTTTCACTGTGTGGGTAAGCTAAGCATTCTCTGTCAGTCTGTATAAAATATATAGTAAATAGTTCCTTAGAGAATGTAGTATTTGTAATTTTAATACTCCCTCTTTTGAAACAGCAGAATAAAATTCTAGGTAAATATGCAGGCAATGAATGAATGTAATTTCCTCTTTGTCAAATTTACTTCATTGTCAGAACTGTTGCTGCATGCAGAGTGTACTGTCGAGTTACACCTCCCTTTCAGTTTGGTGGTTTCAACAGGTTACTTTGAAAAGATGAAGAAAAGGGATGCCATTTTTACAGGTCAATGTTATACTAAAGGGATGAGAAGCAGACTTGGCAATTTCAACCATTCTTAGTTACTGTAAATCAAACTGCTCAGCAAAATTAGCTGCCTGACATTTATCTTGGGCATCCAAAGCGAAGCTTATCTTGGAGCTCAGTGCTTTACTGAAGAGTGAGGTTGTGCTTTGCCACTGTAGGCACTTAACTTTAGTGTTCCACTCTTCTCTGACAAGCTTTGGGACAAGGGGTTCAAGCTGCACGGGGAAGTTGCTTTTCTGGATCTCTGCTGAAGGTGCCTGTCTGTTGACACAGTGATACCCCGGTCTGAAGGAAGCCAGCACAGCTGACTAAATCAACCTTTAGTGTTTCAGACTCTAAAATAAAGGACAAATTCAGATGAAGTTCTCAGGGTGTTGCCAAAGGTTTCAGAAGGCACTGAGCTTTAGGGCTTTGGTGCTCTGGGTCCCACACTGAGTGTCCCAGGGGTCTGCAGTCATGACCTCATGCAAACAAGGCCACAGCTGCATGCCCTAACGTGGGAGGCCTGTGGGAACAGGCAGGATGGGGGAGGTCCTGTCACTTTATTGCCAAATGAAGTTCCAGGTCTCATTGATATCCATGACAAGAACAAAAGGGAGAAACTAAGATTGCCATGAGCTCAGACCTCACTGTCTCCTGCCATGCAAAGACAGGCAGAGAGAGATGTGTCAAGTAATTTCTTATTGGTGGCTGATTTATGTGGTGCTATTGCTTGTTAACTCTGGGTTTGTCCCATATGCAAGAATGCTCTGTGTTTGCTTTGCTGTGGCACAGCAGATGAGCCAGCCACACTTTAACCTCCTCTGTGTTTGCTACAGGATGCTGTACACAAATTCATCAGAGATTTGAAGAGCAAACCCTGTCAAGTGATTAGTGACAACCTGTATGTTGTTAGGGTGCCCTGTGGGGTTCCCACTTATCTCAGAATAATTATGTGTGTATGCCAAGGGTGCTCAGGTAGCAGGGCTGCTCATCCATAAAATGTTGGAACATAAGTCTTGGTTTGCTTTGCTACTTCACAGTTTTCTAAATTAATTCCCTCCACCTGTGGAGCAGTGCTTGGGCCTGAGGGGGAAAGGACTTTACTGTCAGTGAGACACTGTGCTGCCTCTGCATGCAGCCATCCAGCTGAGCATCTTGCAACAATAAGGGAAAAAATGACTGCTTGTCAGAGTGAAGGGATGTGAATATCTGTGGGGGGAAAAAAAATCAGTGTATTGCAAACATCTTTAAATTCAGATTGTTTGAATACAAAAAATATTTGTGTTTGTAATATTCCCTATTCTGCACCTCCACCTCTGTCAGCTTTTGTTGTGTGACATAAAGTTCGCAGTGTTGATCATAAGTGATGACTGAAATATTTATGTGCCTTATAACCTTTTGGTCCTATGTGACTTTTTGGTAATCCCTGCATTGCAATTCTCCCCATGATGCTCAGTAATTGCTCTGAAGGCTCTGATGGAGGCCTCTTTTATCCAGTGTCTGTTTGAACTACCTGGCAGAACCTAACAGGGATGTGTTGTATAATGCAACAACTAATACAGTTAGCCCTGCTCAAAGCTGCACAAGGGTCTAGCCCTGAGCTCAAACTCCTGTTAAAAATAAGTCCTGGTCACACCTTTTAGCAATGAAAATAAAATTCCTTCCTCCTTGTCTGTTCACTGAAAGGGAAATCTGTGCTTTCAGGGATTTTTTCTTAGTTTGTTTGTTGTTTCATCCTGGGACTGCTGCTGGGCAGTGGTGGTGCTGCACAGTGGTCATCACAGTTTGCAGCAAGAACCAGGTCTGAATGCCTGAGCATGGCTTGCAATCATTGGGGGCTTCTCCCCTTTTGTCTCACTAGGTTTCTTTCTTGCCTCTGCCACTGTTTTGTGCACACTGATAACTGGTACTAGAATTTGGGGTGCATCCCCTCAAGAGGCTTTGCATTTGCTGGAAACCTGAATGGCAGCATTGCTAGAAAGAAGGGACTGCCAACAATCAAGCTTATGGGGAATATGCACAACCCCTCTGCCAACATCTTTGAACTGAAGTACTATATAAAGTCGCAGAGAAAAGACAGGTTTATTAAAGACACTGTACTTACAGGAGCAAGGCAACAAATTTAATTATATCTGCTGATTTTCATAGGGAAAGGAAATGTGTTTCTAGGTCTGAGGTACCTCCTTTGGGTTCAGCATCACTGCCTCAGCACCAGGCGAGTGATGCTCTTAGACTTTCCAGCAAAGACAGATCTTTACCATGAGAAGTCTTCCTCTGAGGGCAAAGCACCTTTCCTTTTCTGTTTCCAAGTAAAAGAACAAACCTTCAGACTGTGGGAACAGGCAGGTTACCTTTAAAAAAGTAGCATGAAAAGTCAGAACTGCTGGCTTTGCCAAGCAAACCCAAAGCAGTTACATTACTGTTTCAAGTGCCACAGAATCACAGAATATTCTGAATTTGAAGGCACCCACAAGGATTATTGAATCCAGCTAATGGCCCTGCACAGCACCATTCCCAAGAGTCACATGTGCCTGAGACCACTGTCCAAATGTTTCTTGAACTCAGACAGTCTTGGTGCTATTACCACTCCCCTGGGGAGCCTGTTCCAGTGCCCAGCCATCCTGTGGATGAAGAACCTTTTTCTAAAATCCAACCTGAACCTCCCCTGACAAAGCTTCATGCCATTTATTTGGGTTCTGTCACTGGGCACCACAGAGAAGAGATCAGTGCCTGCCCCTCCTCCTTGTGAGGAAGTAACTGCAATGAGGTCTCCCCTCAATCTTCTCCACACTGAACAAACTAAGTGACCTCAGCCACTACCCCTATGGCTTCCCTTCAAGGCCCTTCATCATCCTCATGTCCCTCCTTTGGATGCTCTCCAACAGCTTAACATCTTTTTTATATTGTGGCACCCAAAACTGCACACAGGAATCAAGGTGAGGCCATACCAGTGTTCAGGGACTCTTGCTCGACCTAAAAATAGCAGTATTACCTATCTAAAACCAAACTCAGCTCCAGACTTACTTAAAGGCTTTGTCTTTGGCACTTTTCCAAGAGGAAAACTCTTAAATTACTAAATCACAGTCACACCTATAATGAGTGTTTGACATCCATTGCTGCTACCTTTGGTACCCATGTTTTTCAAAACATTCAAGATTCATAGATGCTGCTGGTGGAGGCAAGGAGGTTTGGACTTTCGTGGGAGTCTTGCCAAATTGTCCCTGTAGGAGTCTACTCAAGTCTACTGAGGCACTGCTGTCTGCAGCCCTGAATCACAGCTTATTGCTGAAACAACCACTGCTGCGACCAGATGAGCTGGGAGCCTTGGCCAGCCCAGGGCAGGCTGTATCCTCATGGGGATAGACTTTGTGCAGGCAGCTGCCTGCCAGTGCAGCTGGACTGGCCTGGGCCACCAGCTTTCTGCCCAGACCCAAACCACAGATGGGGCTTGCTTCATCAGGAGCCTCCATCCAGCCCATGGACACATCAGTGGTCAAAGCTAAAAGCGAGGCTTTAATTACTGTTTAAATCTATTTCACTTGGCCTGATAACTTTTGAGGTAGATATGTATAAATGCTGCCTGGTATTATTTGCAATCCATTCTCATGGCTGTAATGACCACATTCCCTGGAAGATGTAAAGCATCAACACTTTTCTGTCTTTCTTTTTTTTCTATTTTAATCCAAATGAACTTGTTAGCCTGTAAACACTGCAAGTGTAAAGTTCTCACAGTCTGCCATGAGTGCTGGTGGTAAAAAGGCAAATGCAAGCAGTGAATGAAATGCTCCACTCATCATTTCCTAACACTTTGTCAAATAAAGCACCTTTGCTCTTACCATGTTAGATGACTTCCACTTATGATGAATTGACAATATTACGTTGATTTCTATTTTCTCCATCTTCTGTTCCTGCTCTTTACAGGCCAGATGATGTGATGCTGAAGCGCACCCATGATGAGACTGTTCTCTTGCACTGCTTCCTCTGGCCTGTGGTGACTTTCCTTGTTGGAGTCCTCATTGTGGTCCTGACCATCTGTGCCAAGAGCCTGGCTGTCAGGGCAGAGGCAATAAAAAAGAAGAAGAATTTGTGAGTGGCAAGGCTGCTAATGGAAGAGAAGAACCTGCAAGAAGGTCTCAGGGTGGGGCAACCTGACACACCTGCAGGTCTGCGGGAGCACCCGGCTGCGTCTCCTTCCAGGGTCTGATCTGTGGTGGAGTTGCCCTTGTCTCGGGATTGTTCTTGGGAGATTGCCCCATGAAATGCCAGCTAATTGCTTCTTCTGCTATGGCACTAAATAAGTATACTCTACCAAAAAAAAGAGAAAATCTACACTGCACCAAATACGCTGTGTGCTGTTAGTGCTGAAGAGCAGCCACCCAGAAATTGAGACAGTTTATAAAACTCCCTGATGATGTTACCTTCACCTCCACAAAGTGATCTTCGCTAATGTTTAATATTAAATATTTAAAATATTTACTTTAGCTAGAACATATTTCCAAAATAATAAAATTTGATTGTTTTGGGGGGGTTTAATTTTGGGGGGTTTCCTTTCTTTTTCTTTTCCTTTTTCTTTTTCTTTTGCTTTAAGGCAAACATAACATTGTGCTGATTTGGTTTTTTTTCCCACTGTGTAGACCTTAATTTTAAAATTCAAACTTTACCTTCTGTCTAGACAAAATCTTTCATCGTCACCCATTCACTGTGATAAAATGTAGAAATCTCTCAGAAATACTTCTTAAAAAAATGAAACAGTTATTGGAAAAAATGATTAAATACTGGATCTAATTTTATTGCCTCAGTGGTATTCAATCTCTACAGTTTTTCTTGTCCCCTCTCAGATACCCTCTTCATGAATGCTCCAGGCTGTAAGGATTTACAGTAGTGGTTTCACATTAACATGTTTTACCAGCATCTTGCCCAAACAGTGGAGTGCCTGAGTGCTTGCTGAGGAGAGCCTGTGTGTTATTGGTATGACTCACACCACCAGAGAAGGACATCAGCTCCTTGTAGGGCTGTGGGAGTTTGCTGCTGAACTGCCTATCCCAGTCACACCAGCTCCAGGAAGGGCCCCTCCGAGGGGATGCTCCAGAAGGCACATGGCAGGGTGTGCATCGAGTCTTGCTGGGTCTGCTTTCTCTGCTTGCCCCAGCTCCTTGCTGTGTGTGATGGCAGCACCAGGTCTAGTCCACGTGCTCAGCACAGAGAGTTCCATATTTCTGGCAGTCTCCCAGAGCACATTTTTGTGTCCTGTATTCAGGGGCTGAGGCCAGAGCAGTTTCATGGCACTTCTCATTGCCCCCACAGGGCTGGCCCTCCCTGGGACCAGCTGTGCAGCTTGGCAGTGCTGGAGGACAGCAAAAAAGAAAAGCCATGTGGCTTGGTCGGGAAAGTGAGTGATTACTGACAAAGCACTTTAATCTACATTAACAATTCTGCAATTCTGAACATACTGTGCATTGTACTAATCTCTGATATTCTTAGTATTATGTGTAAATACCTTGGGGTTTATTGTGATTTTAACACATAGTACAAAGATTTCCTGAGGATGAGAAAAGTGCTAGATTTGAAAGCCTGAAAGCTTAGTTGGCACAATGCACAACAACAAGCATGCTTATATTGCCCAGTGTCCTTTTCAGATTAATTGTATTGTGTTTTTTAGAACTGATTTCCATAAGACCTCTTGTACACACTGTGGCACCCAGTGATGAGGGTGATGCATGACAGGGGCAGCAGAGTGACTGGAGGTCATTTGCTGCTTCCCTTCTTACTTGCTATGTGACTTTTGGAGTGTCCTCTGGTCCCAGTCCACACTGGGATAGCTGTTCCTTCAAAGCAAGTTGAGGAAATATGTCTGTAGGAGCAGAAACTTGACGCTTCTTGACACATTACCCTGTATGAAAGATCCAGCTGACATTGGTTGCATATGTTCAAGCACCTCCAGTCCTGTAGATCAAAAATACTCCTTGTAAGAAAAATTTCCAATTCTATGTGTTAAACATCACCACTTTGAAGGTGTCTGCTGTCCAGCTCACACTGGTACCTTCTGTCTCAGCCTGCTGAATAGTGTTGAATATGCTGGGTACAGAGAGACTGGGAACTCTCAGCATCAGAGGAAAGCCTGCAAACTTCTGAAAGAGCTGTCCTGCAAAGGACACTGTGTTTCATTTCATTCCTGTCTCACTGCTGTGGCCTTATCTGCATCCACTGTGATTCTCTTGCTTCAGCAACCCACAAAAACACTGTGTAGTGTGTCTGATTTGGGGGCTTGGTTGCTATTTTTTAATATATTATATTACTTGTTCCAACTCTGCACATCACATAAAGCTGTTGGTGTGGGATGGTTTGGTTATCTGAATAAGGAGATCCCAATTTCTCTTCATTTATTTCTCTTTGGTAGCTTCTTACAGTTTAGAGAAATAAGCCTGATTTTCTACATACATCCGTCCTTTGTTTTCCCAAGGGAGAAGGAAATACATAGTGACACAGATTCATCATGAAATTTTAAACCAGTACCTTGGGGCTCACAAATCCAGATTAACAAAATCCTCTCTTGCTTTGCTCCAGAAGCTTTTGTGAGTGAATCGTACAGCTGGTTCTCTGAGCAAAAGGCAAGAAACAAATTGAGCGGATGCAGCTCACTTGATTGGCAATCATATATTTGAATCTCTTGGAAAGGCCATTTGCAAAGGCCTCTGAAAGAAAGTAATGGCTACAGAGATGATATTAAATTATTTTGCTGGGAGATCAACTCCCCAAGTTAAATATCTAAATTGGTGTCCAAAGACCTGCAGTAGGTATATGCCTGGCATGGCACTGTGTGATGCTAAGGGGAAAACTCAAAATCCTAACATTCAGTCTTCTGTCTCATCCCTTCCCTCACTGATTTAGAAATGTCTTTGTAATCCCAGTACTTGAGTGTAGAAGCTGGGGATTTCCCTCTAGTGGATCATTCACTGATTTCCTCCTTGGCTTTGCAGATTTCCAGGTTTTGTGGTGTATTCTCTGAAACATATTTGCAGCCAGAGCGGCTGCTTTTCCCAAAGCCATCTGCAGAGTTGGCTTTTGCATTTTATTCAATATTTATATGCCATTGCTTTGAGGAATTTTGTTCTGGCATGCTTCTACTGCTCTGCTTCAGTAAGACCTGCCTTCTCCTTCATGTAGTGCAATTAAATCAATTTGTTTATACAGTAACTTTCTCTGTGTAGTTTCTTACACTCATTTTAAAAGCTGTAGTAATAGAAGCATTTTGTTGCCTTTTTCCTGCTTGTGTGTTTCTGTGTTGCCAGTAAAAGACAAGATTTCACAAAGTTAGAAAAACTAACTGTTGAAGAAACAGCTTAATTCAAACTCAGAGAAGATGAGGGATGTCATGGGAGTATCCAGGGGCATTTTAGAAGATCGCTACCCATAATCTCTGCTATAAATGTAGCCCTTTGACAGGGGTACAGCAACAGACTGCTGGATTTGAAGAACTGTTTTCAACTCAGCTCTTCAGTAGGTGCAGCAGGATGCAGGTTGGGAAGTGCAGTGGGGAGGTAGCATAGGTCTCAGTTTCCAGACTTGCACTCCCAAGTGTGTTTTGAGGGATTTATCCTAGAACGGAACAAAGACGTCCGTGAGTCATGAGAGTGCAGAGCTCTCCATGCATCTACTGCCCTGTCCCAGCCTGCTGAGCCCACCCCAGCCCTTGTGCTGCCCTCTGGGGTTTCCCTGTCTGCAGCTTGCTGGGAACCCTCCTCGCTGAGCCAGACTGTGGTGTCCTGCCCACAGGAGCAGGTTTGTCCACAGAGGGCTGCCACACAGCTCAGCTCATTTCACACTCAACACCAAAGCACCCATCAAGCGTGCGTTATCCCATCAGAGACCAGCTGGGAAAGGTGGATGGAGAAACACTGGTCAGTGTTTAAAACCTTTTAATAGATAAAGTGGTAGGGCTTCAGTATTCTTGAGGAATTGTCTAATGCAATTTGCTAAGGCTTAGTTGAAAAATGAAAACTATTAAATTTAAAATTGGCAGTGGGGCAGGTCCGACAGTGGGATGGTGTGGATTGCCTGTGAACAGAAGGGAAGTGCTGTGCAAGCATCTTTGCTCAGCGCTGCAAATATGGGAGCTGCCTGCCAAATCAGGGTTTCTGCAAACTTTAGCCTAAATGGCCAAAGTATCAAGAACAAACATGTGGAAGAGGAGACACCTAGAACAGTGTTTAATAAGAAAAGAAAAACACTTATGCTGTGGCTTAAATTTCAATAATCAGATGAAAGGAAGCACAGCTGAATTTCTAATTATGATGCCTATTATATCATGCAAATATGGTCTTTCGATCCCTGACAGAAATCCCATGGCCAGAGTTATCGAAATATCAGTTTATTTCAGTGTGTGGCTTTCCACTGAGAATCAAAGCCTGTTTGGTTTGGGGTTTTGTTTCCCCCCAGCGTGGAGCAGCTGCTGTTCCTCCATTAACTGTCAATCAGAAACCAACCGCTTCCCTTCCTGGCATCTTAAGAGGCTGCTCTGCTGATCTGTCAAGCTAACAATCTTTTCTGCAGAAAGCATGAGCAGGAAAACCTCTGAGGGAATATGTGTGCAATTAATCACACTGCCTTGTCAGGTCACAGACCCACTGAATGAATCAGCCCCAAAGTTTGATATTTGAGAGGCTGTGCAGTTCTTCTTATGGTTTGATACGTGAACCCAAATGCTGCCATCGCTTGCACTGTGTTTAATTCACAGCTCTTTGGTGATCTAATGGTTTGAAGTCTGGCAAGCCAAAAAATCACTGTGTGCATTGGATGCATGGCTGGAGATGGTATAAAAAGAAAAAAAGAATAGCTCATTACACTATATAGCTGTAATTTGCATGTGAAATTATATTATAAAATACGTTAGCATAGCTGTAAAATTGCATACGCACCCACAGTACACAATCTCCAAACAGCACATACAGCCATCAATCGAAAATACCTCTCCCAGAGATTCAGTACTACTTCTGACACTGCNAAAAAAAAAGCAAACTCTGTAATTTAATTTAATGAGCTAATGGAGCTGAAACTTTACTTTTAATAATATAACTTTTTCATAACATTTCAGCTAGCATAAGTTCTATCCTTCTTTTTATTTGCATGCCAATTGCCATTCACTAAAAGCAATTGGAAAAAAAAAATCCTCCCGTAAGCTCTTTCACATAATTGCTTGTTCAGCAATTGAGGGTTTCTGGACAAAATACTTCAACTATTTGGACCCCATACAGCAGAATCAATTCCTTTCCCCTCTTGCAGTAGGCTGGTTTGTTTCGTGGTAGGGCAGCCACCCACTCTCCACTGCTGTGTCCAGCCAAGAGCATCTCTAGGATGTGATATCTGGCATTTGCCAGGGGACTGGGTATCAGGGGCACTGCCAAGGTGTGGGGCTGTGGGGAGGGAGCATGACCCAGGGCCATCAGCTCCCACCTAAGGCAAATGTGAAATGTTGGAAGGGGCACGGTTTTGGCAAAGAATGAAATCTTCCATGGAATCAAAAGGGCTGAACTATATTTTCCTGCACTATTCCTTTGAGATGATTCAAAAATTCCTGCTGAATTTTCAGGAAAACTGTTCTTAGGCAGGGGGAAAGCAGTTTGGAAGGACCAAATATACAGCAGTCAGCACACCTAAACAGCAGGGAACCTAGACCCTTTCTATTTTTTTCTGAAAAATCATGAGAAATGGGTCTGATACAAAAGGAAAAAAGTCTATGGAAATGATGGAGTTAGCTAATGTCTCTTGCTTTTGATGGAATAATTTTCAATCCTTATCAAAATTATAGAGCATATGTTATGAATTTGCAAGTATCTGGACAAGTGAATCACAGGCAGTAAATGATTCTGCTGTATTAAATTTAAATAGTACCCTGTGAACTTCCCTGCTTTTTCGCTAATGGAGACATATACGAGAAGCAATACATCATAAGGAGCATTTAAAATATTATCTCAAGATCTTATTGATAAAATTAATTTTGTTCAGGCTGGCAACAACAGAGAGGAGACTGAAAATGGGCTGCAGAATTGTCAACACAAAGCAATAATGAAGAGTGAGCTACCAAGCACAGGTGTGGGGATGAGGTGTCTCAGTAAATTTTTTCATTATATTAAATGGCAAGATAAAGGGCAAATTGCATCTTTAAAAATATGCCAGATCAGGAGATTTATGAGCTTCAGTTTGATGGCCAGGTGATTCAATAACAAATATAAGGAACTAAGAATACTAGCAGAAGAATAAAATGTCTTGTCTATTCTTGGAAAATATAGAGTAATAAATAAAGATAAAAGGTGCACACCAAATGTTTTGGTGGGAGGAAACATCTCAGCAAGGAAAACTGTGACTGTAAAGCCTTCAGATAGCTGCTAAAACCCACACTGGTGCTAGCTAACCCTGGGTTTTGATGGCATTTAGCTGATGTTTTGGGGCTGAAACTGTAGCCTTTTGTCCAGTAGCTGTCACTAGGTGACATTTTGGGGACATGTGGGGGTACCATGTTTTTTTTAACCTATTTCAACCTATTTTTTTCACTTGTGTTGCTCAGAGCAATGTATTTCCCATTCTTTTTTGTGTTGAAATATCTGGGAAGTTGAGAGCAGTGTTGCATGTGGTTGTTTACAGCAACTTGAGTGGATTTTGGTGCCTGAGGAAGGATCTGAAGCAGACAGAACCCAATGGAAATAGCCCCATCCTGTTCAGTCCAGGTGAGTGGCATCTTCTACTGCCAGCTTCAACCTCTGTCAATGCAGCATCAGAACCATCACACTAATTTTTGTTTCCAAAAAGCAGCACAGTTCTGCTGCAAACCCATGCATGACCATAGGACCTAAGCTCTTGCCAGGGGGAGGAAGTTTGCACAGCTGGATGCAGCGAGCAGGACACTGCTGGGGTGAACATCTCAGTGCTCACTGGTGTCAAAGTCAACAGGTTTGGGGCTAGGTGAGACTTTCCTCCAGACTTGTTTGGGCATAAGCCATATATTCATGCACACATGTTATTTGACAGTAACCTGTCTTCCTCACTGACAGGACATGCATGTTCACAGAATTTTTACTATGCCAAACAAAGCAAAATTGAAAATGATTTAGGCAATACTCCATATTTCAAGTCAGTTTTTAAATTATGCCTGGACCTATATTGAAACTCTGTGGGAATTACTTGTTTTTGTTTATAATACCTATACAGATTTACAGCCCATTTTGTAGGAATAGAACAACTAATGTATGGCTGCACAGTGGAAGCTCATTGCAGTGCTAACTGTGCCTCAAAGTAAGATGGATTGGAAGTTCTTCCTTCCCTGCATCCTGCTGTTGGAGTGACTCACACACACTTTGATTTCCCTCTGTTGCTTCCTTGTTAAGCACCCTCTCTCCAGGCACACAAATACATATGTATTGTGCTGTAAGTGTTTACCAAACTCATCATTATTCTGCATTCATGCACACTGAGCTGTCTTTCTCAATAATTAGCTTTGTAATGATCAAAGACATTCTGTACTCACTTGCATTCCTCTTCATTTTATTGTTCCTCCATCACTACTAACTCTTCTTATATTACATTTTCAAGGTTGCTTTTATTGATAGCCAAAACAAAAAGGCAAAATTAAAAATGAAAAGCCGAATTGATTACTTTTATATTTATTTTCCAAAGACATATTAAAATGAACTTTTTATTTTGTTTGATGTTCATTCTGTGCTTTGCTAAATAACCTTGAAGACTGTGCTGCCAAGTCAAGCATTGCTATTAGCAATACTCATTCTGTAGCTCCAAAGTGTTCTGATAATTTGTCCCTTTTCTGCCTTTTATACCTTAGGACATTTGAGAAAAAACCCAAACATTAGAGCTTCAGTGTTGTCGACAGTGAAGCATTTGCTTCCTCTTACACAAGAGTACATTTCTGGCAAATGTATCATATTAAGATGTACTCTGTCCTTGGATGAGGAAGAGGGCTGGCAGTACAGTTATTAATTGGAGTTTGGTCTCTCCACAACTCCAAGCAAGAATTTCTTTTACAGGAAGCTGAACTACTACATGCAGAGTTTAGATTTTTTTTATGAAAGGCTGGACAGTGAAACAGAGACAGATATGAACTGCAGAGATCCTGGTTCCTCAATCCCAGCCTCAGAGACTAGCCCAGTTTGTGTCTTTACTGGAAACATCTGTGGGAAGATGAAGGATTCGTGGAGCAATTCAATGTTTCTGCACATCAGCAGCCCAGTTAAATGCTAAAAATACTCAGGGAAACTGGCTGTGAAGGCCAGAGTGTGAGGCAGTGCTGGCTGCTGCTTCCACTGGATGCTAGCTTGACAATGAAGATACAGTTCTCCATGTTGGCTGGGGATGGTGCTCACCCATCTGAGGGAAAGGAGACAGCTTTTCCTCCCTTTTCCTCCTTCCCCCTGCTGCTTCATGCCTTACTGCTCCTCTGAACAATGCCCTCGCAGTTTGAACTCATTTTCTTTGAACTGCAGGCACTGCATAACATGTACTTCTGCCTGTTATTCCATCCCTAAACATCTGCCATTATTTATCTGCATGGTTTAAACTCTTTATGTTCAATTTATTAGCCTCTCTGAGAATTACCTCCAGCTTTGTGTGGAAATACGTTCAGCAGTGGAAACAGCTGCAGGGCCCCCCAGCTCCTCTTGTGATGGATTCCATTCCAAGGCGACCTCCACCATTCAGAGGGTGGGATTTGATGCCTTTGCCGTTTTCCTGGACAGAGGCCGCAGAGCCATCCAACACAAGTTGGTGCAATCTCTTTTACCAGTTAGGTGTAGAGTGAAGATGTGTTTAACTCAGATCCAGAGGCAAATGTCATGGGTCAACACCCTCCCTCAGTTATGCTGGCAAAACAACTCCTCTTGTCCTGCTGGATGTGTCACCACACCTCACTCCTTCAGCATGTCTGGGAATACAGCGTTTGTGCTGCCAGCAGCTGTGGCAGCTTGTCCTCACCCAGCATTGCCCACCGTGGTCTTAAATGTAAGGAAGATGGGGAGAAGGGGCTTAGAGCCTCACACAGATTAATGATCTCTTATTTTTTGGTGTCTTTTCCCCTTACATTTCAGACTTATGCTAGGCTGAAATGCTTGCTTCAGGGCTCCATCTTGCTCAGATCCCATATTTCTGCCATTGTCAGTTGCCAAAGACCTGGTTAGGTCACAGCACATTCCGTGGCAAATTAGACCAGCGACAGTGTTTGTGGAAAAGCTTGATTTGGATACTTAATTGTGAGTATCTAGTTGAAGGCTGGAGGGCCATTCATTCCTTCTGCTTAAAGGTCATTGCACAAGCAGCCTTTAAAGTTCATTTACTTCAAGGCCCATATACCACCCAAATCTGTCCGTGTCTCTGCTGTATGGTTTAAAATGCACCACTGTTTTCTATAGCATATTGCATGCCATCTGTTTTCCAAATCACTTTCTTCAGCCACATAATTTAATTACTGAGATAAGAACTAGAGGGGGAGGATATGGAGAAAAATGGGAAATTTGTTTGTAAAGCCTCTGCATGCAATTCTCCCTTTCAGTGTGTGGGTACTAGGATACATAAAGTGGCACTTCAGGAGCAAAGGAGACCTGGTCACATTAACATGGCTCTCAGCTTTCCCATCTTCCTGGAGAAGGTTGGTGCAGAGAACAAAGTCTCACCATGCTGGGCTTTCATGTGATTGGCATAACACAGGGCATGAACCAGTATCCATCCTCCTCCTGCTATCCAGAGCTTTTCCTTCACTTTCTCTGGTCCCTTCCTCTTTAAGGCTGGTACCCAGCCATTGGCCACACTTGCATCTATGGGAAACTCAGTGTTAGACTAGCCTTTTTTCAAACCAATCATTCCTGTTCCTCGTGGGGGCAGGTGACAGTCTGGGGGCTGAGGTGGGTTGGAGTCTCATTTTCTGGGGACAGCCTGGAGGGACTTTTGAGTCCAGATCATGTTTGGCCAGTGCAGCTGTGTGGAGTGCTCCCATTCTGAGGAAGTGGGAACTTGATGTTACTCCCATCTTGTATTAACTCCTCCCTTGACCCAAACCCCAAACTCCACCCCTGCTCTGCCCTATAAAAACACCATGACCCTCCCTTTGCCTGGTCCTTCATCTTTGCCCTGGTCCCAGGGGTAAATAAATGGATTCTTGAGCTTAAATAAAGGAAGACCTGTCTCGTTCTTTCCCCTGCCACCATCAGCAGCTGCAACCTCCCTGGACATGATGAACTCTGTAGCTATGCACTGCTACACAGCTGGACTGAGGGAGTGGGAGAAGATCTGAGAAATTAAGAGAGTGATGTCTGACAACCCATGCCCTGCAAGCCCATGGCTGCATAAAAACCTCAGACTCTCTTTCCTGGAACAAACTGGGGAGATTAAAAATAGCTATTTGTTTTTGTTGATGACGAGGTAATTTTAACACAGATCACTACCCCAGTCTTCTGCACTGAGTGGCAAGAAGCAGAGACGTGGGAACAAGTGGGCAGCACAGGGGATGGAAAGGAGGAGGTGGGAGAGAGCTACTTCCTTGGGGACAGCAGCATCTCATGCAGACAATTCCAGTGTGGCTTTTCCTGGTGAGGCTGAGTGAGGAAGGAGGAGTGGGCCTCCCCTTGGTGCAAGGCTCTCATGGGCGAGGTGAGTGTGCTCCTGCACTGCATGATCTCATCAGCTCAGCCCCCTGCTCAGAGCACAACAGAGGCTGTCCCCTGAGATCACACCATATGGTCCTTCACAGGCTTTTTTTAAGTTCTGGTCTCTGACAATGTGCTGGATAGAGAAGGGGAAATAAATAAAAGTTGTCACCACAATACTGTTGGAGGTCTTTGGTGGTTTTATCCTTCTTCCTAGCTGCCTTCCCACCGCAGCATGGATATGTGTGTGTTTCTCCCCCTGAAATGGATGCATCTTCCCTAGACAAGAACAGAAAAAAAATCACTCACCATATTTTCTCTCTTTTGTCCTTTTTCTCTCAGGGACTCAGTGCAATAAGATGTTTAGATCTAATCCCACAAAGCAAACACAAATCTGGTGAATAATATTGCCCAGTCAAGGATCTGAAATTTTTTACCTGCCTTGGTTCAACAACCACAGCACAGTTGATGCTAGCACTTCTTTTAGCTTTTTCCCTTCTCCACTTTTGTAATTGAAAGCTCTGGCATTTTAGAGGCAAGATTTCACCCTGAGAACTGCTGGAGGGTGCTAGCAGAGTTGCTTGTTCACCAGAATGTTTACAGAAAATTTGTCACAGCCTGACCAGATCTAATTGGCACAATGTGTAAAGTAGCAGGCTCCTTGGATATTTTTAGTACTCTCCAACCTTTCTAGCACAGAACTGTTGGGCATTCATTAATTCCAGTTGTCTGCCAGTTCATTCTCTCAAACTCGGATTCTCACAAATAATTTGGCTCCAGGTGTCTTTCAGATCCAATGATAAGACAACAGGATGCTGGCATTTATCGTGTGTGGTATCTTGAGGACATCTTTCCTGATACTTGATACTTTGGACATTATACATCTCTTTATTGCCTTTGCAACTATCCATCTTTTTCTCCTACTGGTTTCATAACTGCAACTTTAGTCATTGACAGGCAGGAGAAATGCCCCCAATTAATGGGACATGGACCTTTCTGTAGCTGTCTTTTATTTGTACATTTTTTTCCCTCGGTAAGATGCATGGAGCATTCTGAACATCTTCACTTCCCTTTCTGCATCCTATTGTTTTTACTCTGTGTTTTTACAGCGTAGCTCCATTCATAGCAAACCTATTTGGGTAGCTTTACTACTGGCCATATGGTCTGTATTTGATTTTCAAGGAAGTTTGGGTGTTCTTATCCAGAATGCCCCTAGTCTCTTTTTTAATTTCAAGATTCTTTACTCTCTGTGGTATGGAAAACAGAATTGGAGGGCCTTCTTCCTGTGCTGGCCACACTAAAGCCTCAAGCTTGATCTGGGTAAAAACCAGATACATTTGTTCCTTGTATCCAAGAGGACTGGGAGAGATCTTTTGAGTACAGTGGGAAGAGTTAATTTTTAAAACTTCTATTACTAAGTTTCCAAAGTAAAAATTTATGAGCTAGAAGTGGAGACAAGGATTTAGAGACAAGAAAGAACCCAAATTCAACCAATTCAATTCCCAGTTCAACCCAAATTTATGCTCCTGACAATGCACCAAATAGTTTTTATGAAGGTGTTATAGTAGCCTCATATTCAGCTTTCTTCTGCCCAAGTTTTGGATCTATGCATGAGGATGCACTTGGGCATTACTTAGTAAAACATGGATAGTTTTAATGCTTTGTGCAAACCAGCCCAGCCTAGACAGATACATAGGAAAACATCCTTGAGATCTAACCTTTGAAAAAGAGCTGCGGGGAGGCATGGACCCCCAGGAGGGGTTCACTAAGCTCACCCCTTTTTACCTGCCCTGTCCTTTGGAAAGAAGAGCTCCTCTTAGTGAAAAATGGGTTAAGATTTGCAGGGGCAGAAATACCTAGGTTTAGGCTCCTTCTTGTCTTGAGGGAATTAAAATTGCAGGTCTCAGGTGACCCCTACCAACCAGGTTGTGTGGCCTCACCGATGTGGGGAGGGCGGGAAACCTCTGCCTTCATCCTTGGTAAGAACTAGCTGCTCCACCTGCTGCTGCTTTGGCTTGGCACACCAGCAAGCAACCACCAAAGGCAAGCAAGGACACTGTGTGTGATTTGGCAGGGATTTTGGCATGAGTGTGCAAAAAGCTGTACACAATGATATCTGGCCAAGCTGCTGTAGTACTTGCCAGTGGCTCTTGGAGCCTGGTATTCGGCTGCTGCACAGGGCCATGGCTGTTACCCTCTTGGCCCGGCTCCTGGCACTGAGCTCATGCTCTGAGCCTCTGGAGTGTGCAGATCCCTGTGAGCCTTGGGATGGGGGCACCGGTAGAGCTGCTGAGTCTGTATCACACACCTCTGCCGTCCCCAGCACGCGCTGCAGCCCCACAGCTCAGTGACGGAAGGCCTCGGCACAGAGGGAGGAGCACACCAGTGCTGAACCCCAGCTGGGCCACCTCAATTTCCTCTGTCCTTGAACTCTGAAGCTGTGTGCACCCATCTGTCGGCTAGGACATGCTTCTGCCACCCTTCCCAACCGGGAATTTGAGGCAGGAGGGCTGGGGAGGGCAGCCTGCAATTGCGCTTGCAGTGTTCCCTCCGTGTGCCAGCAGTGGGGACCCTGCCTGGTCAGTGAGAGCCCTCAAAGCAATTTTGGCCTATTTTTGGGGGCCCAGGACCTCTGCAACAGCAAAGCTGGGGGTGCTGAGGTGATGTTTTCCCTGGAGACTTAAAAGCTTTTGAGGCTTTGCCTTCTTAGAGCAAGGTGCCTTTGAGCCTGCTCTGTGCTGCTGACAACTCCTCCAGATCTCTGGGAGCTGGGAGCATCCCTCATCCCAAGGAAAGCTGCTCATTGCTCATTGTACCAAGGTTCCACACGATGCAGAAAGCACAACTGGGGCATAAAGAGGATGCCAGGCACCTGCAGGAGCCAAACCCCAAGAAGCTGCAGCTTTGACCTGAGGAGACCCAACAGCAGGTCAGTTCCAGGGCAGGCCATGGGCAGCTCAGTGACCAATCCAGCCCAGCCATGCCAGCCGCCTCCTGACTTGCCCATGGCCTGTGCAGCCACCGCAGAGCATCCCCCAGCCTCACAGAGCACTGATGCTGGGAACAGGAGGCCTCTTGCTTTTGGAACATCTCAAATTAATTGAAATGCTTTTTTTTTATTTCCTCTTTTTCTGCTGTGATGGGTTTTTTTGTGTGTGTGTTTTTTTATTTTCCACAGGTTGGGAGTGATATTTTACAAGAGAGATGTGCAAAGCCTTGGCTAGTAACATCTGAAATGTTCACTCGTGCTGTTTGCTGACATATCAGCATTGCCACATCCTGCCTGCTGTAAGATGTCTAGGCAGCTATTTCTAGGGCATAATAAAGCAACTGATGGTGAATACAGGCACAGACAGAAAACTGAGATTATGGTACAGGAAATGACTTTATCAGACAAAACCACCAGCTCATAGGTATGAAGCCCAGGTACAAATCAAGTGCATATAAAAATATCGAAGTTAAAAACTAGATTCTGGGGATATTTTAACAGGAACCAAACACTGTAATCTTGTTGAACTAGAAGAGACTCTAGTTTTCTTGCTGTACCTTGTAAAAACATTTGTCTATCCTTGTCTGCAATGTTGGCCTTGTTTCTCTTGTGTGGAGATATTAACTACATTATTTTATCTTTATCATTTCTCTTTTGCGTCTACATTTCAGGACAGAGCAGAACTCAGAGATAAACTTCTATATTACAAAGAAAAAATCTCACAAATCCCTCAGCCTTTGTTACACATCCCCTCAGCAAATAGTTCACAGTACAAGTCAATAAATCATTCTTTCTTTTAAATAAACTTGTCTTAAACACTTCTGATGACCAACAAGGAGTAACTGACACAGCACTGGCAGTAAGCACGCTACTGCCAAGCACCCCGACCCCACAAGGATGGTTATGCTAATGGTTTTTAAGAACTGTGGAGACCAGGAGGAGAAGAAATACATTTATTAAAAAGCATAGTTCAGATCCTCACGGGGCAGGCAGTGATGGAGCTGCAGTGTGGTGCTAATTGGTACAACTGCCTGGCAAAATGTCTCTAAAATAACACACATGCAAGTTCAAGTTCAGATTTCCACTGCACAATCCAGAGAGTATATGGCTTATTAAAAGAGGGCACAAAACCAGGGAGGAGAAGAGGACTACGGTATCTTTCCACACAGGCACTAATCTGGCCAGTAGGCAACAGCAGAGCCTCCTTTTCCCCAACAGGCTGACACTTCTGATGAATTTAATGTTCTCTGAAGACTGTATCAATAGAAATCAAACTCACTTATGACCTTTCCTCTGAGCAGCAGGACAACAAAATCCATAACACAAAGGCAATCAAACAGAAGACACGAATGTGATTTTTTAAAAGAATGTTTTATTCATGAAGTATTTATAAAAATGTGTAAAATACACTCATATATATTTGATTTGTTGACTGTAGCTAAAAATATAAAAATATACTTAAATGCATAAATTAAATTGACAATAGTAGCACAGTTCTGTGTTCACCCATTGTTTGTTAGAACACAATTATAAGTAATTATATTTCATATGAGCATGGAATACATACTGAAGATGTTTTTCAGACACTTTAGTCCAGGCACTGGCAAAGAATTTATCACTAGCCACATTTCAAAATTGTGGGGTTTTCACTCTAGCGTACTGCCCTGCTCTACAGCAATATATATTTAACTTCTTAATGTTACTTACAGTATTTCTTTAGCTTTCAAATAAACCAAGAAACAACTAAACTGTCATGGATATTAGACTACCAGCATCTCTGACACTGTATGTTTCCCAATTCCAGAGTTTTTTTCTCAATTAGCTAGTCCCTAGTCTNTAAAAAAAAAAAAGGTCCCAGTTAGTTTGAACCAGCTGTAGATCTGTGTGGTCACTGGTAACACACCAGCTTGCTTTGGCCATAGTGGTGCTACCAACAGGTCAGGAGTTTGATTTTGTCAGTGTGAGGGAGACAGCTGAGGGCATAGGGTCTACAGCAAGTTGCCCGAACGCTGGTGAGAGCACTCATTTGAATTAAAAGTTACAGCATCCTGGGAATACAGGTCCCAGAGCTCACAGCTCCAGAGCCCAGGGTCATGAGGGAGCAGTGGTCATTCTATATTGCATTTTTTTAACACAAACTGTACATCTGAAATACTGAAAGAAATCTGAATAATTGTTAAGCACCTGCCAAGGCATTCCTTGAACATGAAGCTGTGGCTGCAGTAAGCTGCATCTCTGTGTCAGATGCATTTCTCTGACCTGTGGCTTTGGAGAGAGGTGCTGAGAGAGTGATGCTGATAGAGTGATTAGATGGCTATTGTTCTCATCCCTCTAGTCCATATATTAATCTCAGGCTGAGGAGCACAGCTACGTGCTCATGTACTCCTAGCTGTCTAGAGTTTAACTTTTTGCTTTCAAAGTCTGAGTGTAAAAAACCATATACAATACATAATATAAACTTAAAACTCACATATTTTCTCTGTTCTACAATTGAAAGGAAATTCATAGTATATCATGGCACAAAATTATATTTCTGGCATTTTAGGCATTATTTATTGCTAAATAACTATAGCAGCAGAGAAAAATGTATAAAGTTGCACTTTTTGACATCTTCACAGTATGCCTATTTCTCTCACTTTTGTGTTCCATTAGTAACAAAAAATATCACTTATCAACTCCAGCTATGTAAAATATATTTTTCCCTACAATCGCTAGTGGATCTTGTAATTGTATTGCACAGATTAAAAATATTTATTATAATTTTTTAATTATTAAATAACTTTCAATACAAAAATTTGAATTAACCTAAAAGCCCAACCCTGCAAGTGCTTCAGAAGTGGAGTGGTATTTTCTTCAGGCAAGCATTCCAGTTGACTTTCATGAAAGTACACAGGTAGCTTTGTGGACAATATAGAGATTTGAAGGATGGGCTCCAAGTGTGCAAATCTTAGCTTATGGATCAGCAACAACACTAGCCTTGTTTTCTAACATTATTATTGGGAAACATCAAGAAAAGAATTCTGAATATCATCAAGGACATTCAAAAGACGTGTTTTTCCTTAAGAGCTGTCTTTGTTCAGCATACAAGCTCCTTCAAATCCATTCTTACATTGTTACATTAACAATTTCCCATTAGTCCTGTTATTCAGCTTAGAGGCACAGTAAATATAATTACTTTTACTGAGAAGTAGGTGTTGTATATTAAAAATGCTACATAGATACTATTTTACTTTTTCTCAGTGGCTTTACACTGGTTTCATATGAGCAGAATTGGCTAGAGAGCAGAACCAGAGCAATAATGTGTGTATACAGTCTCATGTGTGACCTACTTGGGCAGAAATGTAAAGCCGCTCAAGAGCACTGTGCCAGAGTGTTTAAGGTCATCTGTCATGTTATGAAGTGATGAGGAGGAAGAGGCTTATGAACTGTGTCCATTATTAGCTGAGAGAAAAGATGAAACTAGCTGCCTGCTATGCCATCGTCATTTTGGGTATGTCATTTTATAAACTCTGCAGCTGCAGACAAGGGAGCTGAGAATGGTAAAATAAACTGCTGAATGATGTGTGTCTTTCTGAAAATGATGAACAACACGCATACAGAGTGTACAATCAGACTTGTGCCCTCAGATCATCTAGTATTGAGTGAGCTCCATTTCCCTCAGCATTAAAAAATGTCACGGTGATATAGAGCGTGAGCTAATTTATAGGGTACACTTGGTGTGTCTTAACAGTGTAACTGTACTGCTGGTAACTGACATGGTGATCTTCATTCCTCAGCTACCTCTGCAAAAAAGGAAGGACCAAATGCAGTGCAGGTAACACAACAGCAATTTTCATGATGCCTTAAGTCCAGCAGTTATTGACACAATTGACAATCGATCTAAAGCTGCCATACTTGTTTGTCCTTGCTTGCTAACGTCACCTAGCAAAGGAAATAGAGAAAAGAAGGCATCTGCAGAAAATGTGCACATTTCTTAGTGGCTTTGCTTAGACTTTCCTCTGTGAAAATGTCTTCCACTCTAATGCCAGTTCCCTTCTTCTTCAGTTTCTATTAAGGGTGGTGAATTTTGAGGTTTGTGTGGTGCCAAATAGGATGAGCAGGAGGGATGAACAGTATTTTCATTCAGAAACACATAAAAAAACCCCCCCAAATTTATGTTCTAAACAGCTGTGACAGCTGATTTGAAGGGTGGCTTCTGAGGCGTGTGAGGGTATTTGGTCAAGAAAGGATGAGATTCCAGATGGAGTAGGAAGAGTGACTATCAGGCTGTCACCTTTTCTAGGAAAACCAGAGTGACATGGATGGGCACAGTCCTGCTGTGCCGCAGGAGTTCCTCAGTCAGGCACTCAGTTAGCTACTTACTGATTCTCAGAAGGCCTTCAGAAACATTTATTTTTCTCCAAAACAGAAGTGGAATTTAGGCACTTGTCTTCAGTAAGAAGCTAAGTTTTTTCTACAGAAAGTATTGGTATGATACATGAAAGAAGAACCATGAAGCCCTTCCTTCTTTTCATGATGGAGAGGAACTGTGCATTGTCTCTTCACTATTTGTTTGAGGAGCATTTTATAAAGACAAGTTATAGCTGAACAGAGTGTTTAGACCCTTGAAGGAGGAGAGAGAGGCTGTACATAATCCAGCTGGCTGGGCAGGATACCTGGTAAGTACTCTTTGATTATACTTCTTGCTGATCACCACATGTTTTCAGTAATGAGCTCCTGCCTGGGGGCATGGGGGTTGGAACTGCATGATCTTTAATGTCTCTTCTGACCCAAAACATTTGATAATTCTATGATCAAGGCAGCCCTGCCAGCCTACATTCCCAGATGAACCTTCTTCCATTCCAACTGTCTCTGTGGTGGTGACATCAGGTAACATTCCAGTGGAGAATCCTTTCTATGCAGACATGCTGGGGCCAAACTGTCCCTTTGTGAAATCAAGTAGCATTTAAAGGATACCAACATTTGGGGCAAAGTGTAGCTTAAGGCCAGTTGTGTAAACTGTCAGATAAATACCTTTATATGTCTTTGTTTCAATGTGTTTGCAATCTCTTTACTTTTCTGGCTGTCATGGTACAGTACTGTTTCTAATGAGCTGTGGAAGTTGCCAGACTTCACATTCTCACAGCTCTGTTAACAAATGTCTGAAGTGTTCCTCTGAACACCGTTCTTAATTAAAATTACACACATGTGAAAAGTGCACAGACACAAGTTGTGGTCTGATTCTGCTCTCTTAAACCAGTGTAAAGAAATCAGAATGTCACCTGTCTCCCTCCAAAGTATGGGGTAGGAGAAAGGTCTGCTAGACTTCACTGCAGCATATACTGATTGATATTTTTCTACCATGTCACACTAGACTGAAACAGTTGCTTCTAGTGAGGTGAACCCTGTTTTGCTCAGTTGTTAACGAGTTCCATAAAAGGTATGCCACTGTGATATGGGTTACTCCCATTTTTGTCAGACGAAAAGCAGTAAGTTTAAAGTGTAGAGTAGCATTGTAATTCCTATACAGGACTGCTGTTCCCTTGCTTAATAGTAGCTTATTTCATCTCATAAACACTACAATATTTTTTAAAAATGAGGTTCTCCATATAGGACTTTTCCCATGTCATGCCAATAGCGCCCCAAATGCAGCAGTCCTGTTAGCCACACAATTTAAAATAGTTTATGTAGAACAGTTTACAAAAACTGTGATAAGAAAAAATAGTATTATCTGAAGCATCATATTAATATAAACAATATAGAAAAAATACATATTTACATAATGCCAAAATACAATTATATACATTAATATCTATTA
>VZUA01097994.1:9684-21179 GCA_013401035.1 Horornis vulcanius | reverse complement strand
TAATGATTTCTTGCTTAGGTATTGCTGTTAGCCTATCATGCTTTTTGCTGTGTTGCATAATGATGTATAATTGGATACAATATTGTAAATATATATCAATATAACTATTGTGAGGTGGTAACTTTGAGCATTCAAAAGGTCAGACTTCCAAACAAGTACTGTGNGTTTGCCACTATGTTACATTTTTACTCTTATGCTTGCAAGCTCTATGCTGCAGCATTTTACAAGAAGTGCAGTTGTTTCGGGAAACTCAAGGGAGAAGAGACATAATACTGATTAGTAAAAGAATTTCTTCTCAGGGGACAAAATTAAAAGCCCACTGAACTTTCTGGGCTCCAAAACATGGCATCCCTCATGCTAAAGCTGTAACAAAAGGATGCTTGTATATTCCTGCAACATAGCAATATAATTACTTTGCATGAATGACTGTAGCTCGCTTAACCTGATCTCTTTCAATCTTTATAATTCCAGCAGAATGAAACCATACTCATTTGAACAATTTGATGACAATTCTCTGTAGTTTTACATCCAGTTAAGAACTTGAGGAAAAGGAGGTGGTTTATTCCCTCTTTCCTCTCGTTTTGAAGATTTGTCTTCTGAGAAAAGATTGAGATGTAAAGGTCCAGATTAGGACCTGTTTTAGTACAGGAAAAGCATGATAAATACCTCAGTACACACTGAATCTTAATTCAAATAGACTAAAAAGACAACTGTAGCAAAAGTTACACATATTGCATATGTATATGAGTCTATATGAATTTTTATATAGACGTAGACAGAATACTCAATCTTCCAAAAGATCATTAGATTGTATGTTTTCTATTAGGTATTCACAAATAGTCAATTCTTTCTTATAAGCTAGATAAGGGCAGCTATACCAGTAATTTGAGATTCCTTAGATATGTGTCACTGGGAAGTGAAAAAGAAATATTACTGTTACCATCTTCCCAGTTTTCAGAAGTTATTCCATTAGACCACTGAATTTTCAAAATGAGCCATCATTTTGCAGACGTTCATTGAGCATTTCTGCTGTCATGGAAAATCACATCTATACAGGGTGAAGTAAGAGTAGAAATTATATTTTGACCCCAGAGAGTGTTTTTTATTCAGCAACATATAAGTCATGAACGGTGCTTTAAAGGAGTTAAAAAAATAGCTGCTGTAAAGCTCAGTGAAGTGTTGAGTGCCACATGCTTGAAAAGAGTTCAATGTCATTTAGTGCTTGGTAACACAACTGAAATAAGAGAAAAAAACATTATTTAAATAGCCTCTAAGCTTATTTATATCTGTTTCACTGAGCCCCTGGGCTTCTGATGCATTGCATAAATGCATTACGTTGCATTAAATGCATTATGTTAGCAATCATAAATGATGTACACTATAAAAAACATTAAGGCTAACTTCACTGATTCAGTCTCAGAGTATGGCTTCAAGTGTTTAAATTTTCACCAAGTTGTGAAACAACTTTGTTTGTGGTATGACTTTTCAGATAGCAGAATAGCTGTCTCAATGTACTTCACACAAATTTATTCAGCAGCTGCTCAAAAAAGCTTGTTTGCGCTTATTATATATAGATTTCACTGTTCCTTGCTAAGAGTATGTCTCTTTTCTTCATGACCAGAGGAATGTCTTCAGTTGGGAAGTGTGACCTTTTTAGTGTCTCTTCGTTTTGGTTGGTTTTTTTTGGTTTTTTTTTTGGCTTTATCATGTTCTGTATGGCCTAAATTAAAAGAATTTTTGTGGTGATATGAAAAAATGAAAGACAAAGCATACTATGGTATTGAAATGCCATCTATGTCTGGATGCTTCACTTTTTCAACACTTTCACAACACACTTAGATGACTGAGAAATGCTATTATATTCATTGAATACATAGGAGGGTAAAAAACCCAGAAGACCAAATCCAGAATGCTAATTAAGGTGTCATGATCTCCACTGATTTTTGATTAAAATTAAAAAAATCTTAGCATTTGATCACCCAGTGTATGTGCTTTATCAGGAAAAACAAGATACATGGAGCTGTTACATCTCAGCCTGCCCATTTAACAAATAGGACATATTTGTGTTTTGAAAGTAAGCCAACTAGTTTTTCATTACTTCTGTGCCGAATGTAAAGAATAATTTAAAACTGACATGCAAAATCCTTTCTAGAAAAATTTCCAGCTTGAAATAATTTCTAAATAAGAATATATATGTACAGAACACTTAATAATAATGGAAAGTAAATAACTCCTGTAAATTGGAAATAGAAAAATTTCAGAAGACTTCAGTAAGTAAAGGTGATGGAAAAACATTTCTAGGTGCTGCATTTTAATAGAAGACAAACTGAAATCGGAAAGTTGCTGTAGAATCCAACCTTCCTGCTGAAGGATATTTCTTCAAATTAGCTTGATTTTGTGTGCAAGATAACAAGTATGCTTTTGTGTCTCCATGCTGTAATTCAAATGACCACAACTTAAATTAGATAGCCATACATAGCACTCTTTTTGAAGGAAAAATCAACAAATGGGCTCTTACCAAGCTTTATATCTGAAATCAATCCTTTCAATTTAACTAACATTGAAAGACAAATTGATTTTGCAAATTTCTCCCTGAAGCATAATTGTGTTCTGTGTGTGTATTCTGCTAGTAGAACTGTGTCTAGTTTCAGAAGAAAAGTGGGGAGTTTTTTCAGACATAATACACCTACTAATGTGGCTCTTACTGGGCTCAAATAAACAAAAAAGACTGGGAATTTATAATTCCAAGAGATGACTGCAGGTATTATGCTGGACTGTTTCTCATTCCCATCTGCATTTACTCAGTTTTCTATCCAACTATTAATTTAGTCTTTAAACCTAATGGCAGCTAGTGAGTTGGCTCATAAGCAAATTCTGGCAATTTGGCTACTCATATTGTTGAGGCAGGACCAGACTGTGCAATCTCCTTGTCCCATAAGGAAAGAACAAGTCTGGGGGAAATTTACTGATTAACAATGAGCATTGCATTAACATCAACTATGCAGCTCAGCTGGCAAATCTAGAAGATAACAGAACCAGGAGAGACATAAGTGCTCTGGCTTCATCACCAAGAAGCCAAGGGACAGCTGATCCTCAGACATGTCAGTTTGGAGCATGCTGAGGTAATGTTGTAGGTGTCCTCAGAGAGGGCTGACCAAGTCTTTGGAGCAGATAGCACCTTGCCAGTCTCCCAGGCTGAGCCTGATCACTTCATGCACAGAGGTGGGAGTCTTTTCCCGCCAGCTACTGTTGTCACTAGGCAGACAGCTGGGCTACTGCCTGAACTGAGCTTTTGTGATAGGTGTTCATAGAAAGCTGAGCATGTCTCACAAAGTGTAGAAACTGGGAGAGTAGTAAAAAATAGAGACAGGATTTTTGCAGGGTACAAGGAGATAGCCTCGTCATATCAAGCACAGGATATGTGCAAAGCTGGTGAAAGCATTTCTTAACCATGGGGCTGGGGAATTATCCCTGCTACATGACCCAGCTTTAACAGGTAAGAGATACAGCAGAGGATGGAAGGATGAGTTTGTACCTGAGGTGAGCAATGCATGTCAAGATATGCAATCTGTGAATGCCTTTGTGTTCCTGAATGAGGCCATTCAGCATGTCTAGACTTTAGGGACTGGAAGTCCTGCAGGTCATCATCTTGACTAGGGAAAGTCTTGACTTTCTCAGGTCATCTTAGAATACTTAAGAGGGTGTGGAATACCCACTCCTTGCTTTACCCAGATAATGAACAGAAGAGTTGAGAGTCCACAGACCTTTGTCTTTCGATCTCCCCTCAAACTAGGAAATGCCTTCCACAAAAGCGCACTTGATTTCTGAAGCTCTTCTACTGATCTCTTTTATAATCACTTGATCTACCTCACTTGACACTCAATTCAAGACTCATCAGAGGATCAGAGACCTTGTGACAGTCTCCATCAAAATAAGAATTCTGTTAAATCCTAATCAAAGCTGAAACATATTGAACCTTCCCTCACTTTATCACTCATAAGAAAAAGGGATTAGCAGCATTTAGTCTCCAGGGTGACAGAACCATCATTTTTTCACAAGCTATGAATTCTGAAAGGAAGAGAAAAAGTAAAAGGATTTTGGCTGCAATAGGTAATTTGAAAAATGGAAGCAAAAATTAAGAGTTTCTACTTGAAAATCAGGGTATTCTAAACACTGGGAATAAAAAAAAAAAAAGAATTTGCTAAAATGCTTAATCAATTATTTTCCAATAAGATAACAGTTGATAAAAGCTGAATATTTAAGGGTTTAAAATTAATAATTGCTCATGTTTGATTTTCTTAGGATTGCATTTATAATTTAAAATTCTTTTTCCCAGTTATAGGAACAATTTACATGATGAGTATCTATGCAAATGTTATGTTTTATATAACCTGCTAGATAATTTCTAAGCTAACTATAGATTTTGAAAATGCTTTCAGCAAAGTTCAAATACAACTTCTAAACTAAAATTTTGAAAATTTTTCTGTGTATCCACAGAAAATACATATTTGAGATGATTTCCTGAGTTTTATTTAGATTTAATTCCCATAATCCACCACCCATTTCAAGAAAGACTTATATTTATTTAACTACATTCATTGAAGTGTGTAGGTTCACTCTGTGTTTGTACTTATAGAGTGATAGGGATCTGTCCTAGAAACCAAGTTGTAAGTAGACAGCTGTCTATTCCAACTTCCACTTTTCTGCTATAGAAAACCTGGGTTCACTTCAAGGAGGACATTGAGGTGTTGAAGCATGTCAAGTTGTTGTGGGTTGGCACTGGCTATTATGCCACATACCCACCAAAGCCACTCGCTCAGTCCCCTTCTGCAGTTGGACAGAGGGGAGAAAATTTAACAAAGGGTTCCTGCGTTGAAATTAAGGACCAGGAGACAGATCACCCATCAAATACCATCATGGGTAAAACATGCTCAACTTAGAGATATGGAGTGAAATTTTTATTAATAAAATCAGAGCAGGATAATGAGAACTAAAAGGAGCCCTTAACAACCTCTCTCCCTCACCCCACCTTCCAGCTCTACTTCTTAATCCAGTGGTACAAGGAGACAGGGAATGGGGATTATGGTCAGCTCATCATCACCTGAGGCTGCTCCTGCTGCTCAGGGAGAGGAGTCATTCCCCTGCTGCGCCGTGGGGTCTCTCCCACAGGAGACAGTTCCCCATGAACTTCTCTGACTCAGCTCCATCTCATGAGCAACACCTCCCTGTGACCTGCTGCACGTGAATACCTCCCACAGGCACCAGTCCCGCTCAAACTGCTGCAGTGTGGGTCACTCTTCCTTGGGGTGCAGTCCTTCAAGGACAGGCTGCTCCATCCTGGGAGCAGGGCCCCTGTCTCCACAGGTCTCCCACAGGGTCACCTCTCAGGCATCCACCTGCTCCAGCATGGGGCTCCTCCATGGGCTGTGGGTGGATCTCTGCATCCCCTGTGGATCCTCATGGGCTGCGGGTGGATCCTTGCATCCCCTGTGGATTCCCACAGTCTGAAGGTGAATCTCTGCATCCCCCATGGATCCCCATGGGCTGCAGGGGCACAGCTGCTGCAGAATGGTCTCACCACACCCTGCAGAGAAATCTCAGCTCCAGTGCCTGGAGCACCTCCTGCCCTTCTTTCTCTACTGACCTTGGTGTCTGCATAGTCATTCCTCTCACATATTCTCACTCCAGTCTTATTTTATCCAAATTAAAACTACCCACAACCTTTGATTTCTTCTGAAATATATTTTCAGAGAGGTCTTACCATCATCTTTAATTGGCC
Source organism: Horornis vulcanius (assembly GCA_013401035.1). Taxonomy (NCBI): domain Eukaryota; kingdom Metazoa; phylum Chordata; class Aves; order Passeriformes; family Scotocercidae; genus Horornis; species Horornis vulcanius. Next base: position 15,400 of record VZUA01097994.1, on the reverse strand, counting down.
CAGCCTTGGCCCAGCAGCATGTCCATCCTCAGAGCTATCAGGGATTGGCTGATATGGAGGAAGCTTCCAGCAGCTTCTCACAGAAGCTTCCTCTATACCTGCCCACCACGAAAACCAGGCCATGCAAATCTGATAGAGCAGTGAAAGGCAACAAGGCTCATGAAAGGACCAGAAAACATGTCTTATGAGAGACAAAAAGGACCAGAAAATATGTCTAATGGCTGAGGGAGCCATTGTTCAGTCTCCAGAAGAGGAGACACAGGGGGTGACACCCTCACACCCTCCACAGCTCCTGAAAGGAGGGTTTAGTGAGGTGGGGATTGGTCTCTGCTGCCATGCCCATAGGGAGAGGACAACAGGAAATGGCTATAAGCTATTGACTGCAACAGGGGAGATTCAAATTAGATACTAGAAAATTATTTTTTTGTTCTCTAGGTGGTCAGGCATTGGAATAGATTTCCCTGGGAAGTGGTGTAGTCCCTATCCCTGAAGGTGCTTGAGGCATCTGGATCTGCACTGGTGATGTGGTTTAGGGGTTACAGTGGCAGTGCCAGGTGATGGATGTACTGGGTGACCTTAAAGGTCTCTTCCAACCTTGGTAATTATATGAGTCTGTGTGGAAAAGTGTATGCTATCATTGAACGCACTTCCAACACCTCCAGTAACCAGTTTTTTTTGCTGGTTACCCCTTTTTTAGTTCATTGTAAGATTTGAGTTGTATGAGCTTAGACAGTGAACAATACCAAGCAGATGAAGCCACTCCATCGACTCCCCTTCTCAATAGGAAAAGGAGGGGAAAAATAAGATGGAAAAAAAAAAAAAATCTCTTAATCCTGGGACAGGCTCATGTGAACCAATAAAGTATAGGCATTGAGGCTAAAATACTTATCAAGATAGAGTGTGGGTTTTTCCTTTTCAAATATAAATTCACTTGAATTTAAGAATAACACTTTATTTCTAAGCTCCGTAATAATTTTTTAAATACTTTGAGTAAAAGCCATAAAAATGTATAGTAGGATTCAGAATTAAAGGCTGTTCATAAACACAGCCTATGAATTAAATATGTAATTAATAAACTGTCAGACACAAACCGTAGATTTTTATTTTAACTACCAGGGAGGTAATAAATCATTCTGAATTCATGTTGACATTCCTGTGTTCAACCTATGTATAACATTCTGCTGTATATGATGCCTTCTGAACTGGGTATTTGCTGTAGTATGTAGAGGAATTCTTACATGCTACAGTAATCACTGGATGGTGTAGTGGGGGGAAGGAAGAAGCTTTTTTATGCAGTAATTTGCTTTTTTTTTTGCACTCAGGCATTACAGGGATTTCTAGAAGAGCAGATAGCCAGACCAACCCCAGAAAATTAAAATGTTTTCCTTTTAATGAGATAAACCAAATAGAATCTTCCATTTAATGAAAAAAACATTTGTGGCAGTAAGGAAACAAGTTTGTTACTGACTTACGTAAAAAATTTGGGGGAGGTGCCAAACAATTAGCATAATCAATTAGTTTTCCCACTAATATTCAGCGCTCTTTCCCTTTATCCATACATCATCCATCAAGATAATGATTGTTATTCAGGTGTAATTTTTTCATTAGTATAATATTAATGGAATTCTCTCTAATACACATGAACATTTTGTACGGTATTTTTAAGAGTTTTTCTAAGTGTGGTTCATGTTAGACATATTTAAGGGTTCCTAGATTTTTCACTGTTTTTGCAAATCCTAATTTCATAGCAAAGGTGAAAAACATATACACATACACGCTCCATACTCACTATATTTCTAAGTACTTGTTATCACAGTTATTACTGTGTAATAATTTTATATGGTTGAATTTCCTATTTTCCACTTACAAAACTCTGCAGGATTCATTAAGATACAAGTTATGGAATAATGTTCATTTTTTTGCTCCTATTTTTCTGCAAGAGAAAGAATTATGTTCCCCCAAATTATTTTGGACAACAGGGTAGTTTTGCAGAAATTTGCAGCATTTGGGTGAAAAAATTGAAAAGTGAACTACAGTAGTGGAAACAATTGAGAGGTATGTGGAAGTTTTAGTCATTTACAAAGTGATTCATCTTTCCTTTCTGTAGGGGAAGTGAATCAAGACAAAATCTATGCCTACTTTTCAAGCAGAAACTGAACTTCTGGGTATCTGCTTTCATCTATAAAGCTCATGGTGATTATCACAATATGAAACCCAGATTTTGTTTCTTTTCTGCTAAATTTGCAGATGTGTAGGTGTACATGTGTCTTCTTCTAGTTTGTTTGAGCTCCATTTGAGTCTACACTAGTCTAGAGCTACATAGGATTTCAATTCTTTAAGCACAATTTTTAAATGCAGTACCTGTGAAACAGGTATCTGCGGTGATATAACAGTTACATTTGTTATATTTTCCTGGAAACAAATGGGACAAAACAGTGGAGACCCATGCACAACAAAGGACTTTTTTTTTCATTCTTTCACCTGAATTGTTTTGGTTCAAGGAGAGTTTCTTTTAAGTAACTGGATTCCCTGAATATCTTATGCTACTATTCTACATTGTACTCCAATGCATAGCAGCACTAGTTAAATTGAAATCTTGTAATTTGTCATGAAGTATGCTTGACATGTTCTCTTCAAAAGTCTTCTATTTAATTTGTTTTATAGTTAGATTTCAATCCTTGACTACAACATACCTTGTCTATAATTGTTCTGTGCCCCTCAAGCCCCTTTTTCCTAATGCTTCCCTCAAAGTACAGTGTTTGAAATCAAAGTAGAAATGTGATAAGGAAGAAGGTCATACATGACAAAGATATGTAAAATTTTAAGACTAATTTCAGAACACTGTACAAACTCACACTGCTGTGTGTGGTAGACTAGCATCGTTTGCCTTTATTTATAGGCATCAATTTTGACTTATTCTCTTTACTGCTAAATTTAGTTACATTAATTTTCTTACATGAACTTCAATTCCACAGATTGAAAATTTGGTTTAGATTTCATCTTCTTCCTTCCTTTCAAGACCCCAAATTGTCTCCCAGAATGACATCATCAGAATAAGTGGTCATTCTGACATATTTCCCAATCACACCTCCTTAGCAGTCTGAATGCATTTGAAAGCACTAGATTATAGTTTTGTTATCCTATAGCTCTTGATAACCTTTAAAATGCACTGTGATTGGCATCTTTTCTATGAATATTCAAGTATAGGCACATCTGTCACTTAATGCCCTTATTTTTTTAGTTACTCATTCCTTCTTGATTCATATAAAACCCCATATCTTGTACACGGACTCCTTGACTTTTTGCTGAGAGGAAGATTAATGAGTTCACCAAGAATAGTGTCATTCTTCTTCCTTAGGCATGTTCAGGAAAATCTCCCACTGGTTTCAGTTGCTGAAAAATGGAAAGTTAAATTCCTTATGAAAATTATATTCTGTATGAAAAATGCAATGAAAATGATATTGTGTGGGTTTTATTGTTCCTTGATGTGTTTTTATTGCAGATCTCAACTCTAGAAACTTTGATAGGCTTGGAAGTAGAATCTAGCAGAACAGATCTTATGATTGACATTTAATTAACAGATTTGTCAATATGGATTTCAGAGTACATTTCTATGTTCTGTTCCCTACACAGAAAGCTTTCTAAAGATGCCAACAAATTAACAGACCCATAGGAACTCTTGATTTCACTGACAGGTATAAGTCCCAGGCAGCAGATTTTAACACTTTAACAGTCCATATATTTATTTGATTCTTGATCTCTTACAAGGCTATTTCAAAACAAATGAGCACAATGTTGTACCCTTAATGGGGCAGGCCAAGTTGCTGCTGCTAGAAAAGAGAGATGTTAGAGGATTTGGGTTTTCAGGACATTTCATTACTGTTTGTTGTTCTTGTTGCTAATGACACGCTGGGTTTTTTTGGTAGAAACAAATATGTATGTGTAGAGTCTGTAACATTTATTTTCCAGAGTAGTAGGAAGCATAGGCAGTCACAAACTCTTTCGCTTTTAGGCTAAGCCTATGCAATTCAGAATTATGGAAACTGCAGCTGCGTTTATTAAGTCTTTAAAGCCTGTGGAACCAATCCAGCCTAGGAGAAGCATCAGCTGCATTTTCTCCCTTTTACAGAAAGTACATTATGGCATCTAAATGCTATAACTTTAACTTGGAGCCAAACCTTAACACCTATATCCCTGTGAAAGGATAGCTTGGTAGGCATCTTCCTTGAATGAATTTTCTTCAATATGGAGCAATTTCATGAAGTATCATCTGCCTTGTGTGTGTTGAGTTTCCATATTTTTCAAAATTATATCTGTAATTTTCTCATTTAGCTCAGCCATCATCCTTAATCTACCAACAGTTGGTGTCATCTACCAACTGGCTTTGGAACAGGCATCTTTGTCTTTGACAAAAAAAGTGTCATCAAATGAGGCACATGCTTTCAAAGGGAAATTAAGTATGTCACCTAGTTTGAAATGTGAAAGCCATGTTGCGCTGGTTCTTTGCTGTCATTATGTAAAGATGTAGCATCTGGGGCATAAGAAAAAGTAAGAAGAGATGCCACAATAGAAAGTGTCAGAACAAGTCAATCCTTGATCTCCTGCTCTGCCTGGCAAACTTATATAAAGTAGAGGTTTAAATAAGAAAAACTTTAAATTGTGGTACTCTTGAAGTGATACATTGTATTTCTCTTGAAAGCTTTTACCTGTACAGGCAATTGGAAATGACTCCCTCAAACATGAGAACAATTTTAATAACTGTCAAGTATCAGTGAAGTAGACACATAAACAGAAGAAATGTCACAGTCCATCAGCTTTTTACTTCTTCTATTCACTTCACTTTGCTTAGTGACCTAGGCATATATAAATACTCTATGCATCAGTTCTGCACTTTATTTGCTGCAGAAAAATGTTAGTACATCTGCTTTGCACTTTTCCTTCTGCACAGCTCCCGCCTAGCATTCAAATTGGATTTTCATTTTGAAACTTAAGAATAATCTGTCTTTGAGAAATGATTATGGTGAAAAAATGATGCCATGGTATTTCAGATTTATTCTCCTTCAGTGATTTCTGTAGTGAATCTGCTCACTGCACATCCAAACCCAGAAGCTCTTTAGCTGTTGTGCAGGCAAACTCAATTTGGTACCTGAAAGTAATGCCAGAGGCTTGATTACCCATCTCCACCAATTTTATCAATGGAAAATTGATTTTTGGTGACAGTTTAACACTGTAGCACTACAGGGAGATCAGAGGCACACTTGCATTTCAAACATCTGAGAAAAACAGAAAAGTCACACCAGAAATAGAGGCCATACGTACCCAGTCTAGTTTTATGGGGACAAAGGATTAATTTGCTTCATACAACAAGGACTGCAGAATTGTATTTTTAGCATAGGGAAATAACTAGAAGGGGGTTAAGTCAAAGTTATTTGTCAAGAATAGAGTTCAACATAAAAAAAGGCAGTAGAAATATAACTGTATTATTCTAATCAATAAGTAAACTGAGAAAGTTAAATTTTAGAATACTTAATCTTTTTCTACAACATTCTGATTTGTTTTCATAGGATGTTTTACTCCAGCCTTCAAGAAACAGTCAACAGCAGACTTTCCCTAAGGATCTGCACTTGGAGAGAGAAAACAGTTGATTAACTGTTTTGTAGAAATTAAAAGATAGAATATATTTCTAGTGTATGTTTAGTGCTTATTTCCATCCAAA
>VZUA01097985.1:41076-52543 GCA_013401035.1 Horornis vulcanius | reverse complement strand
ATACTTGGCTACTTAAAGGCATTACATTATTTTTTTCACGTATCGAAGTATTTTTCATTGCATTTACATTTTAATCTGGAAGGTTGGTAGTTTTTCTTGAGTAGGTAAAAGAAGAAAGAACAGAAAGAGTTCCCAGTGTTTAAGAGCAGAAATATCTGGAGCTGGAAGTGTGATTACTGTGCTGCAGTCCCACAGAGTGATACTCCCCTGCAAATCACAGCCATGGGGAGGATGTGAAATTTGTTTGAAGTTCAGTCTCCTCTTCTAGCGAGCATGTTTGACACCATCTTCCTACTTACCTGCATGAAATATCCAAATCTCCCATGACAAACCTAGACTGTTGACAACTTTAAAATTATTAAATTATATCTGTGTTAATGGTTTACACTCAGGTGACACAAAGCTGAGGTTTTACTTTCAACTATCCAACAAAAAGGGTGGGCCCATGAGGAAATATTTATTAAACCAGGAGCTGCAGATCACTGTGTCTGGGGCTGGGGTCTGGTGGGCTCTGCTTCTCTCATGTCTCTTCAACAAGAGATGATAACTGTGATCACGCCCAGGCTTGCAATGCCAGCTTATAGCACACGAGACCATAGGCTGATCAGCACGGCTGCAAAACTGCAGGGTGATTTCAGTTCAAAGAGTGCTTTGAGACACCAGCTACAGAGAAAAAAGTTCAAGGTACCCCATGCTGATATTTGTCAGCAAAGGATGTTTTTGGTGGCCATCAGCGTGGTGTCTGTGTGAGAAGTGTCTGCTGGAAGCCTGTTTTGGGGTCATTGCCTAAGGGACTACAAGGTGTTAAACATCTTTCACTTGTCCTGGTTTCTCTGAGACCTGGATTCACCTGTCAAGAAACAATGGGAAACCCATGCATTAATATTTACTGAGGAAACTCCTATTGATCTTGGTTGTGTGTACAGAAGGCGTGTGATGTAAAAGGCTCAGGCTGGTAGAACAGGAGTTTGTATTCATCACCATGTAAGTGGAATACTTAGGGACATGGTTTAGTGGTGGACTTAGCAGTGCTGGGTTAATGGTTGGATCTGATGCACTTAGAGGTCTTTTCCAACATAAAAGATTCTGTACCTCAATGATTCTATCCTGCCCCTTCGTGTCAGTCTTGCAGGGTGTTCCCAAAGGCTAACAGTGATGTAGGAAAGTGACCACACCAGGACAGTACCCAAAGGGTTCAAGGGATTTTGCATGACACGATTGAGTACAGGAAACTCATATACAGCAGACATTATATGCAAGATTTGTATAGGGGAATGACTCTTCCACCGGAAAATTCAAAATTGACAGGAGTGGAAGGAGCCAGCTCCCTGGTCAGTGAGGAGAGAAATTCTCTGATTTCAAGAAGAGATATAGCTTTAAGAAATAAGGCAGAGAGGAAACTCATTTTCTCCAGAATAGCCTTGGGCTAAACTCAGCTCATAGAAAACAAACCAAGGCCATGTGTCTTACATATCCAATGCACAGCCCTGAAACAACCCACAGTCATGGATCAAAAGCGAAAGTGCTCATTGTTTGCAAAGAGTTTGCTGAATACTTCAAATACAGTCATGTATGAACCCAAGGAAAGCAATGAAAGGGAAAACAGTTGTTTGGTAGAACAATTTATTAGGATTAATTTCTCTGGTTTTATTCCTTCTTCCCAGTTCTCTGGACTGGAGGGTTATTCGCAGTATTTTGAAAGGTGGATACAAAATCTAAGTTAAATCCCTGAGCAGAGAGCTAGCCTTAAGGCTTTCATTACATTACGGTGCCATGAAGGCCTGGTTTTAAAGGTTGCCCTGGTGTGTGGGCATGTTGGCACTCATCCTCTGTGATCTGGTGATGCTCCAGATCACTGCCTGCAGGCCCCTGGTTTCTTACCAGGTCTCTATTTGCATAAGAAAAGACTTCCTATTTTAAAACCTTCTCTAACCTACAAATTAGTGTAGATGAATGGCCTCTTGTTGGAACTGGAGTGGTTATCCGAGTTCCAACAATAGCACAGCCAATGCCAGATTTTAAACCCTCATAATGCATATAATTGTGTGATATTATACCAGAGGGGAAATTTGTTCTGTAGTCCAGCTGGTGATTAGCTTTACATTGAGGCATGGAGATTGGATATCCCTTGAAACCTTATCCTGGTTAACGTAACTACAGCTGGTATTTTGTGGTATAACAATTCAACCCTTACTCCTGAGAGCAGTCCCATGGGGACAGACCTGGAAGTCCTCACTCAGAGTTTACTCAGGCAGAACTTTTGCCACCTTCAATTGAAGTTTTGACCCAATTAAATCCAAGTGTAAGTACCAGAAGATGATGCACCAGCATTTCTTTGTTGGTTGGACACTGTTTTTTTCCCTTGAATAAGGTTTACTAGATCAAACCCCAAACTAGACATAAATATCTGCTAAAAATGTAGGAACCACTAAGCTGTATTTTACTAATACCTCAACTATACTAATATCCCAGAATCACTGACAGCATCTACAACTCTTCTACCAAGGTAATTCTTAACTCAATATTCTGTGCTGAGTCTATTTATACCTGCTTATTCTCTAGGATCACATGAACCACTAATGGATGGCTGATAAGCAGAGCCATATCCATTTGCAATTCTTCCCTTCTGAATCACCACTTCTCAATGTGCATGCTCCTACTGTTCCTTTTGCCTCAAAATCTCTTTTTTGAAACTTCTGAACTAAAGTGAATTCAAAGGATTTTCTTGGATGGTTATTTCCAGAAGATTAACTGGCTGTCATGAAAATCTCCCTCATGCATCATCCTCTTTTTTTCTTTTTATTTTAATTTTTGTGAAAATAAAATTAGTTTTTGAAAGTTATATTGCAACAGTATGGTTGTTTTGTGTTTAGCCAATTTTGAGAAAAATCTGTTTTCCCATAAAAAGTGAAACAGCCCAATACTGGACAAAAACCATATGAAAACCAATGCCAGCTGACAGGAAATAAGATTCTTCCTCAACTTTCATTCTGACTGTTAAAAAAAACTGGCTTGAAAATGCATTTTGAAATTCAATTTGAAAAATGAAAAATGTCAATGGCACTATTTTTTTTAATCGAGTGGAAACAGGACTGGAACTCTTTAAGAGCAATCAGAACGGAAAAAGTTCTTCCCTAAGAGAAGAGTTAAATCTGTGTGCTATGGATATATTTATTTCAAAGATGTGTGGAAGCAGTATCTTTAGAAGGTACTTAGGAATTGCAAACAAATCTGTCTTCTTTCACTTGTTGCATTTTGCTTCATATTGAGTGCATTTTTTTTTAGTCTAGAAGAGTATGGATAGAAACATATTCTTGGACTTCTACACACACTACACTTTTTATATATATATCTATCATATGTTTTCCTTTGTCCATTGTAAAATAAATGGTCCCATTTATTATTTTTTTTTTACTTTTATCTCCTGTAGAAATTCCCTCCCACACCATTAATTCTTTGAATCATATTCTTTGCAGCATTTGGAACCTTTTAAATGTCTTCTATGTCTTGTTAAACAGGATCAAAAAAAGACTCCAGTGCTGTAGATGAGAGCATGTCTTCAGCCTTTCCACAGCATAGCAGTCTACTCTAGTCTTAAGTTTCATTCTTTTTATTAAAAAAAAAAAAAAAAAAGAAAAATAAAAATAAGTTTAACATCTTTGCACAGTGAGCTACCAAAAAAACACCTTCATAATGATAATACAGGGGAGCTGGGGCTTCTAGTCAGGTTGGGTCAGACCAGGAGTTGCCATGACCTAACAGGTTTTTGAGAGGCAGAGTTGGCTGGCTGAGTTGGAAGAGCAGAGAGCAGGGCAGGCTGGAGGGATGCTTCCACCCACCACCCTTACCACAGTCTGTCTCAGGTTGCAACTAAGCCATCATTTTTATAGCCACTAATGGCCTATTCTCCACTAATCCTGGTAATCCCTTTTTGACCACTTTTGTACCTTTGCCTTCCACAAACCTCTTTTGCAATCAGTTATGGGACTTTGCATGCAAAACTGCATCTTCATTTGCTTCATGGTTTAATGGATGCCCCTTGGATCTGGTACTTTGAGAAGCAGTGGTATCGTTCCCCACCTACCTCTGTTACACCATTTGGGATTTTATTTTTTCTCCATCCTTTTCTGTTTATGATTTCCTTAAAGAGCTGAAAGGTTCAGGCAGTCCCAGGAGCTGAATGTTAAAGTAAATCTCTAATGAGGTAGGAAAGAAAAACTCTGATTTACTGAATGTGCTAGGATGGTTGTGATTAAATTCTTGAGAGTAAAAACTAATTGGACTTAATTGTGAATCCAGTTACTCTAGTAGAAACATATGTAGAGTTTATATATTTGGCTGGTACACTCTGTGGAGGCTATGATGGCCAATGGAAAGATATAAAAGAACTTGGCAGTGTAAAAAATACAATTCATTGAACTAAATATTTTGGATAAATCAAAAGGCACTGGAATTCATGTTTAAGCACGGTACTGTAGGGAAATCTGAGGAAAATTCTGATATTGAAGAGTGTACCAGAAGGTAGAAAAGAAAGAAAGACTAAAAAGTGCCCTTGAAATAATTTTCAGTTTACTTTAGTCTTCTGAGAGCTTTGATGCTTAGTTGTGCTGTCTGTGAACCTGTCACTTCCTTTATAAATGAATGGTGTTACCCTCAACAAGGATGGTTTTTAATCAGAGAATGTCAAATTTTCCAGGGAGTCGAACTGTGCCAGCATGGGCACATGCAGCACAGCCCTGCAAAACACACTGGGACATATTTCCTTGAGCTTTTTGGAATGGATATTGGTGCCGTTTGACTTGTTAAGTATGGTGATGTGTATTCAGCAGCCACACTTGCACACAGTCTTGCCGAGAAATTTCACATTGAGAGATATGCATTTATTCATACCAAATGTTTGAGTAACTGTCAGCCTACGAGCTCTGTTCAGTCTCTCGAATGTCTGTCCTTCAGTGGTGTATTGTAATTTTGAATCAAGTAGTAAATTCTCTCTGCAGACCAAATTTTTCAGCATTTACCAAACACTAATTGCCAACTCCCTCAGTAAAATCTTTCTGCTAAATGTATGCATTGCACATTAAAAAGCTATCTAAATAGGGCATATCTTAGGATTTAGCAGGGAGTTGGCTGAAAATCTCATGATTGCTTTTCAGTGTTCAAGAAAATTATTCAGAAGGAAAGGAAACAAAATATCATAAAGAAAAAAAGGGAGGATAGGCCTGGGCTGCATTACAGTGAGCTCAACAGGCTCCCTGGGGAAAGCTAAGGAAACTGGTACTGTGCCCCTCAAAATGATGGAGGGGTGCTCACCTTTCACCAATGAAGGAAAAAAAGCCAAAGAGAGGTTTAAGTATATCTTGGGGCACATGATATTCTCATGTCAACAGCAGTAGTGCTTAAGTTGTAGGAAAGGGACAACTTCATCCAGCTGGTGCATAGACAAGTGGACAAATTTCTCCAGAATGAGCGAGGGGCAGCAGCATGATACAGCACATCATCTGGGCAGCTAGATCTATGCCCTTCACAAGGTGTCTGGTGGACTAACATGCTAATTTTACCACTATAAAGCTTAGAGGAAATTAGTCCCCCAGAGGTGCCTGGGGTCCATGGGAATGGACCAGGGCTAGTCGGTGGCATCTTGCAGAGGGCATGAGGGCCACACTCCAAGAGGGTGACTGAGCCCCTGTGATCCACAGAGGGACCAGGGAGGGGAGCTGCAGCTCCCTGCAAGGCTTTCATCTGCTCCCTCCTCCAGGCAAGGAGGCTGCCCTTGGCATACTCTCAGGAGCCGAAGGTGGGGAAGTTATGGCCCTGGCCATGACTGTGAGGAGGTGCACGTAAAGGGCGGGTTTCAGGGACAGGCTCAGGGTGTTTGTGCAGAGGATGCAGAGTCCCTTGCACTAGAGGAGCAGCTCCTCAAGCCCTGTGACCACTTCGGTAATGCTCAGGTAATTTATCAGTGAGGCACTGGTCTTAGAACACTTTTTCCCCTCTGGCAGGAAAATGATTACCTATCCAGCTATTGGAAACATTGAAAAAATTCATACTAATGAATCTCTTTCTGTTGCCTTCATTATTGTGTGAACCACAACAATTTCGAAGATACAAGTATTTTCCATCAAGACTATGAATAACAGCACTTGGCAAAACATCCCTATAACAAAGAATAAGCCTCCAACTTTTTTAGTGACTTTACATACAATGTTCCTTAATTACTGGCAAGCATGTCAAGAGTCTATTCCCACATGTGTCAACACTTTCTTAATACACTATAATTCATCATGTTAGTATGGCAGAAACAAGGTACTCTACATCTTTACACACATCCTTCTCCAACTTCTAGTCCTGAACTGAGTATTAAATGAACAGAAAATCTTCATCTAGCAAACAAAGAACAGACCACAGCATCGAAACAGTAAGGTCCCCTGAGTCAATCAAAGTCATACATCACAGAGCACTTTATCATATTCTTCACAACACTGTCTAAATCCAAGAAGCACTGCTTTATTGTCAAAAGGACATTCACTTAATAACAGCAGTAAATCCAGAAAGGCAGGCTAATTTTAGACAGAAAACTTGGCTAAGAGAGAACCCTATCATTTCCCACTCCTGACATTTTTATTCATTGAGTTCATTTTCATGCTAGTTGTGTGATTAAATGCAGATATGGATTTATTTCCTTTTAATAAAAAAATACACTATTCTGAAAAAAGCCAAAATTGCAAATAAGGGACCTGATCCTTTTCCCACAGAAATAAACAATAGTTTTGTTGTTGGCTTCAGCGATGACAGGAATCAAATCCATGAATCTCTGTTGGAAGAAAAGGTTAAAATTCCATTGGAAAACTCTTCTTGGACCATATATTAACTCTGTCAGTTCTGGGGGCAACCAAGAACCAGTATGATTTTTTTCTATTCTGCCTGCACGTATGTGCAAATGTATGAGGCAGTATAGGGAGCCATTTCATAAAGAAGCAAGTGAAAATAAATCTGTCCTCAGTGTGTTGAAGTGAAATGTTTTATTTGCACTCATAAACCAAAGTGCTTGCTGTATTTTTGCATTGCAGTTTTATTATCAACAGTGATATAATCTCCCTTCCTTATGCATGGATACTTGTACAGAGCCAAGAATCTTAGATGAAGGAGAGAGGTACCATGTAGTGAAAGTAAACATGAGAAATGCTGAGTCTTTTGAAGAACTGGATCTGAGCTCCAGAGACAGTGTATATATTCCTTATTAGTCACTCGATCAAAAGTAACTGGGTTGCATATATATGCACGGGATCCAATTCTTTTCCTGGGTAGCAATTATTTGGGTAGAAATTGCTTGAATTCCACTAATGACCATATTTTGATCTTGTTTATGCCACTATAATCCTGCCAGGACTCTGCTGAATCAGCTGAGCTATTCTGCAGTTACAAGCTTGAAAGACATTTTAAAAGGTGGTGCTCAGAGAATTGGGTATTTTTAAAATGATTTATGTTCTTCCACAGACAAAATGAAAAAAAAAAAAGAAATTTAGTAGAAGTGAAAAATATGGTTTCCTTCATGCTGCACATTGCTCTGCACTGTCAGTGCAAAAGCAGCTGTATTTCTACCATAGCTGTCCCGTCTGAATGGGCTTTGTGGCAGGAGAACACGACAAGAACTCCTCTGCCTAGTTTTTCATCTGCTCTACAGATGCTTCCTGCAGCTTTTCTGTTACTGTATGGTAGCAGGCGAATCTGGACAAATAGTTCCTAATAAGAAACTCAATAAATTTCACCTCCTCTCTTCTGTTCACAAAGTTTCCATCGTCTGACCACAATTTTCATTCATTTGCTCATTATTGAAATTTATTTGGAGTGAATCATCAGATAATTTCTATGAATAATTCTTGGTCTGTAACTTGTTTGCAATCAGTTGGTCATGAGCATATTGATACTTGAAATTTAAGCCCTTTTGGCTGCATGCAAAGAATGATCCCTAAACGACTATGTTTAACATTCAGAATCTTTTTTTCCAATGCATTTTCTCTCCATTACGTCTCAGCTTGACTTTGCACAAATATTCTGCATTATTAATTTTAGGTGATTTTGGGTGACCAGATCTTGCTGCAGAAGTATCATGTTCAAGTATTCACAAGAACTGAAAGCAAGAGGATCTGCAAATGCGAGTCAGGCCAAATTTCTGTCCATACTGAATGAATGTTTTCAGGACCTCATGTAGAACTGACAAGCTTATGTTGCAGCTCTGGCATTATTCTGCTCCTAATTAATTTCATTGTAGTTCTACAATTGATGTGAGAGAATGATAAACTTATTCTTAAGCATAGATGTAGATATTTTCTGGCTTCTGTGCATTGATTCATCTGCAGACTCTTTACAGTACGTGCAAAAAGTTGTGTTATCATCGCTTCATGTGTAAAACACATTATGGAATCACTCGTGTATTTGATCCAATGAAAGGCATACACATACTGTAATGTGGTTTGGACCCAAATATGTTTACTGCATCTGCCAGAACTTAAAATGACAATAGAGCGTTTTTTTTCTTAAGGCAATAATTTGATTAAACAGGAACATCCCAAGCTTTTCTGACAGCTTCTAAATGAGTCAATAGGAGGTTTGGAGTTTTTTTCAAGTGTGTGATTCAGTGAACAGAGCAAAGTGGAAGGATTCTTCAGGGTAAAGATGGGCTTGGAAAGGCTTTGTCCCTCCCCTTCAACACCGTTTTGGAAAAAGCTTTCTCAGTTAGGATGGTTGAGTGTTGAATAGGATTGCCAGAAGGAGTCTATTCCTCAAGGCACTGACTGCAGCCAAGTTCTGGTCTGCTCTGTACATGGTAAAACTATGTTGCTTAGCTTTCAAAATATAAAATAACTTATTAATCTCAAACACTACTTTTAATCCTGTTATTGTCTTTACTAGATCACTAAGTAACTGTGGAGCAAAGCGTTCCTGTGTCATACAGATCCGTACTGCCTTGTAGGTGATAGAGACCATAGGGAAGACAGATATTTACTCCTCATTTTCCTCATCAGGTTTAATTGAAAAATATGCATCAAATTTTTTTTTTCTCTATAGAATTAATATTTTTTTCATTGTGTGGGCTGATAAATGTTGTCTGGCAACTCTGTATGAGTTTTCACCAGCAACTGGAAACTGCACACATTAGAAATCTCTACTACAGACAAGCTGGTTACAGCCCTTGCCCCCCTGATGAGGATTGTCTGGTCTAATGAATGTGAGCTATTTCACTCCCACCAAAGGATAATTATTGCTTGTGATTCCTTGGCTAGTAGTTCCTTCAAACCAAGTATGAGTGTTTCCTTACACAATCCCCAACAACCTACAGAGCCTACGAGCCTGATTCCCATTTACACCAAAGGCAGTGTAAGCAAACACCTTCAGGTACCATATAAATTACACTTTGAAGCTCTTTACATAGCTAAGTTTATAAGGCAGCTTTAATGTAACAGAGAGCCAGGCACTACTGACTTTAGATCTATGACAAATTCGGTCACCATATAGCAGCTGGAGAACAGCCATGGCAGCACCCATTGCCCTTCTCCGCAGCATTTTGGGGACATGGGTCCTCTCCAGCTTCCCTCTCTTGGGATACAGATAAGTAGCTGTTTAGGAATGGCACTCCCAAACTTAGTGCTCCCACAGAGATTCTCCTCATGCTACTCACTCGCTTGCTCCCCTCTCTTCCCCTGCAGCAGGCTGGAGAGAACTAGAGGCATAAAAGGTGAAATTCACAAACTAAGAACAATTTTCTAGAAACAGCAATGACATAAGGGAGCGAACAGTAGCAGCAATATTGTTAATATCAAGCTGTACAGGCAGGCAAATGATTCACACGGAACCGGTGTTACCCCACTCCTCCCTCTGCCACTCTTACTTGACTGGAAAGGGACCCCGTCTGCCCGGAAGAAAGCCTCTTTCCCCCAGCCCCAGCAAAGGGGCGGTATAGGATAACCTCTGGGTCCATGGCCCCTCCTGGCTACTGCGAATATTAACCCTCTGCTGTCCAGAACAAAGACAAGGTAGCATCTTGGAGAACTGGGGAGAAGGAAGAGACAACCACTAGCTCTCTTGTTATTAGGGATGTGAGAAACCCTGGTGCAAGTTCATGCTCTGATGCAGCAGATTGGAGTCTCTTGCAGTGAAGGTTGTCATACTGAGGGCATTGGACTTATTTCTTCTGCCAAGCTGAGCCCGTGGATGTGACGAGTCCTGCAGTCTCCAGGTTAGTGAATCAAGCTGTAAATGGAGGAGAAATGACTGCTGCCTCTCTTGTGATGATGTGATAGACAGGAATTTGAATTATTGGTTTGGGATTAGCCCACAAATTCTTTCTTGAGAAAAAAGTAAGTGAATAATTTGAAAAAGAGAGTGTTGTCCCCTGTTCCACCTCTTATCCAAAGCATGTGACATATGCAAGAAGAAAAACCACCAATTTTGCTTGCTATGCTGTCCCCACATCTCCCTGTAGCCAGGATATATATAGATGGATTGTAGGGATTAGGAGAATCAATCTCATTGCCTCCTGGTTAGGTCACAGATCAAGTGTCTGAATTCATTCCAGGGAGACTTGAATTAATTTAGAAAAGGATCCTGAACCCTCTTTCTTATAAACGTGATAAATATTCTTCCCATTAAGCTTGGACATAAAGGAGGCAGTGGTACAGTTACAACTGCTGCTTCTTCTATTCACATCTGAGACAAGATGGATTTATCCAATATGCCTGGAGAAACAAGTACTTGTGGAAAAGAACAGCTCTAAACTTCCCCTAGAGCTATCCAAAAGCTCAATGCCATTTCATGGGTCTGAATTCTGGAGTGAGGCACCTGATGTGGCTGTTAATCACCAGTCTATTTCACCACCCTCTCCTCTCTCCAGTGTTTTCATAGTTGTAGTCTAGTGATTTTTGTCTGTTCATGAAAATGATCCCATTAATGGCATGACCAGAAGAGATCACCTCTTCTTCTTTCCTGCGTTTCCTTCAGACACAGGAACTTTTAACCTGGACTTTCCTTTCTCAACCCTCATATGTAAGGCAAACTATAGCAGAGGATGAAGGATCTTTTCTCCTTTACACTGCCTGGCATAAGGCAGGACAGCAGAAAAGTTAGCTTCACTCTGTGTGTCACCAAGTACCTAGAGACAGACAAACTGCAGTATTTTTGACTTGCATAATGGAGGTTTGACTTTTTCTATAAACTATACAATGGCATGTTCAATAATTACAATCCAATGGGAATTGTCCAGATAAGTGCACATTGTGTTTCACTACCCTTGTTTTTTATCGTTGTTCTTCACCTGCTTCTTGCTTTTTATTGTTGTCCTTCACCTGATGTAATTTGGTAAATTCAGTTGTTTGAATAGAGTCTCCAGTCCTTTGTGTGCAATAGGGAGGACTTACTGACCATTTTGTTAGCTTAGTTATAGTGAAAAAGTGAATAGTGAAATAGACCCTGG
>VZUA01097985.1:26306-36975 GCA_013401035.1 Horornis vulcanius | reverse complement strand
TTTTTTTTTTTCCCATCCATTTCAGCTGGTGTGATGCAAGATGTTCTTTCTTTGTACCAGCCTTACCTTGTTTCCAGGACAGCATTACTTGTACAAGAGGATTCAACCTCTGGGAAAATCACATCCAATGTCACTGAGTGTTCTCAGCAGCTCAAAGGAAAACCAAGCACTTTGTCTAACTGTGTACTTCTTGCAACCAGGAGAAAAATATTCTGAACCTGTGAGGAAAGAGAAGTGAGTTTCCTACCACTGACAGAGGACTGAAGAGCTGTGTAGGTAGAGACAGTTATTACAGTCCTGCTGCTCAGCCACTGTGCTCCCCACAGAAAAACGCTGCAGCTGTTCTGCTATTTTTCATGAAACACTGACTCCTTTTCTAGCTGGTTGTATCCTGGGGGAGCTGCTCCAGGAGTTTTGCCAGCTAGAGCAAGATTTGGGAGGGTGAAGGCCAGCTCCTCATTAGGAGCAGACAGGCGGCAAAGACTACTTGCTTCAAGGAAGTATGAAGAGCAATGAAATATCCAGGGCAAGATTCATCCTGGCTAGCTGCTCATGTCAAGAGTAGAGGCATTCACACCTGTGTTAGTCATCTAGTTCTCCCAAGAGCCCATAGAGACCTAGTTCTGGGTTAGATTAAGATGAAATGTGTCCAAAAGCATCTGTTTCTCCCCTTTACCCTAATGCCAAATAAGACCTGTGCTATCTAGGTCAGACACAGACATCTACATACAAACTACCCCATCCTCAGCAGGTGCTTGCCAAAGATGAGGAGGGTGGAAGCCTCTTAGCTGAGTTTGGCTACCCGCATTGAACTTGCCTCAGTGTGTACAGTGTGCTGCTGATCCAGACAGGGGGAGCAGATCTCCCCAACACATTTGCTTTGCTGCCTGCTACTTGTGCCAGCAGGGTGATGGCACATTTGCATCTCTCCCCAGTCACATCTGGGTGAGATTTGGTAAGAGACTGTCCTGCACAAGATACCTCCTGAGGGCTATGAGGGGAAAACTCGGATGCAGCATATGAAGCAAGGGTGGCCAGCAAGAGACATATCCCTCTTTGTCTCATTTTGTTTTCACTCACATGACACGTAGCTGCTTACAGAATGAGATCTGGCCCTCTGGGAAGTACACATGCTTGCATGTATTGGATGCACACACATAGACGTGTGTTTGTATCTGGTTTATTGAGAATTAAAAATGCTTCTTTTTGCCTCAGACAGCGCTTCCAGTGCTCGCCTTTTCTGTTGGGGGGACTGTGTTTTTAATCTCACTAATACAAAGAAAACAATGGACCTCTTTCTCTGCTAGCTGTAAAGGGTCATAAGTAAAATGAGTTTTGGCAGACTCCTTCCAACTAGACATGCAACCACATGCAAAAATGACTCTAAATTTAGTATGTCATTTGTCAGGGTTAACCCTTCCCTCCCTCAAAGGAAAGGACCTTATTTGTTATCTTCTTATAGTCTGTATTTGGAAATTTGTCTTGCCTCTATAAAACTCTAAACTGCAGGATTTTATAATGGCCTTTTGTTTTATCAGCCTTTATATCTCTTCAAAGTTATGATAAATGCAACTTTATCCCTGCTTCTGGGAACAGGACACAGTACTTTCATGCAAGAACGGGTACCCTTTAAACCAAGGAAAGCGCTTTCCTCCCCTGAAAGTGTTTTCATCCCCTGTTCAGATCGGGGGGTGGGATGGTCTTGCTTTTTTGTATGGACCTTAAAAACTGTAGCACTCATCCCTGTGTGTTTCTGTAAGTCCTGGTCACCAGCATGAAAGTAGTTTAATGGAATAAGGTTACTGCTGTGAGAAATCACTGAACTTAAGTCAGTCCAGAAGTCTTTGAGAAATATTATATTGCACCTGAGACTTTATGCACATAGCCATTGGTGAAATACCTGTTACAGCCAGAGAAACAGGAACTGACCTTCATCTGCAGCTATTTCCAACAGGAAAAGAAACACTGAAAACATCACAGTCCATTTTCCAGCCTGTGAGGTTTCTGATGTTAGTGAGTGCTGTTTTATATGGTTATCATAGAAAAACAAGCAGGGGGTCCAATGCAAGATGTAGTCCACATAAATCCTTGGTTTACTCTGAGAAAATGGTATCTATAGAGCCGTGCCATTAATTATGTTGGGCAAGGCAACTTACTTGGATGTCTGAGAGAAAGTGGTATCTTGCCCACTTTGAAAGGCATTTCTTGTAAAAGTTGGTCTGAACTGGTCTGATGCTGTCTGTTTCTCCTTCTTACTCTCTTTCCCCTCCCACACTCAAGAAAACACTATTCCCAGAAATCCCAGAGGACATTTCTAATTGAAAGCAATGATCATGAGTCATTCCTGTATATTAAGTGAAATACTCTTGTTTGCCTCCCAAGGGATGAAGTGATTAAACCCAAGAGAGAAGGGCCCAGGAACTCCTGCTGTCCCTGCAACCTTGAAATTAAAAATCAAGAAGACAAGTTAGTAGTACAATATTTTCTTTCAAAACATACCTCTCCCTGAACTACCAGAGCCCACATACAAAGAGACAGAAAATGGATTGCATTTCTAACAGTTTAAGATTCAGATTTTTTCAGCTGAGACTGTTTGTTCTTCTGAACAAACTGTATGCTACCCTGTCCTGTTGTCTGGGATGTAATGGAATATAATGTTAGCCTCGGACAGTGGTTGTTGAGCTAGTGCCAGCCTCACTAATGAGCATGTGGTTTCAATAATAATATGGCTACTTGTAAGATGGCTGGCCACAAGCCAAGCACTTAATATGGAGGGGGCAACAGATGTAAAAAAGTACCATCCCTGACATGATTGCATTTCCAAAAATTCTCTGGCATAAAAGTTCAGACTCAGCAAATCGGTATAATGAAGAATCTCCCCATATCAGGAAAGGATGAAGCTCTGACAAATGAATAGGAGTCTTATGAGCTTTGTGCACACATGGTAAAAAGGAAGAAATACAAGAATGGGGTGGTAAGAACTGATAATTCCTCTTTATGGAAAAAAATTGTCTAGCAGTGGAAGGTGCTGGATGGTTAGTTCCTTTCCTTTCCTTTCCTTTCCTTTCCTTTCCTTTCCTTTCCTTTCCTTTCCTTTCCTTTCCTTTCCTTTCCTTTCCTTTCCTTTCCTTTCCTTTCCTTTCCTTTCCTTTCCTTTCCTTTCCTTTCCTTTCCTTTCCTTTCCTTTCCTTTCCTTTCCTTTCCTTTCCTTTCCTTTCCTTTCCTTTCCTTTCCTTTCCTTTCCTTTCCTTTCCTTTCCTTTCCTTTCCTTTCCTTTCCTTTCCTTTCCTTTCCTTTCCTTTCCTTTCCTTTCCTTTCCTTTCCTTTCCTTTCCTTTCCTTTCCTTTCCTTTCCTTTCCTTTCCTTTCCTTTCCTTTCCTTTCCTTTCCTTTCCTTTCCTTTCCTTTCCTTTCCTTTCCTTTCCTTTCCTTTCCTTTCCTTTCCTTTCCTTTCCTTTCCTTTCCTTTCCTTTCCTTTCCTTTCCTTTCCTTTCCTTTCCTTTCCTTTCCTTTCCTTTCCTTTCCTTTCCTTTCCTTTCCTTTCCTTTCCTTTCCTTTCCTTTCCTTTCCTTTCCTTTCCTTTCCTTTCCTTTCCTTTCCTTTCCTTTCCTTTCCTTTCCTTTCCTTTCCTTTCCTTTCCTTTCCTTTCCTTTCCTTTCCTTTCCTTTCCTTTCCTTTCCTTTCCTTTCCTTTCCTTTCTCATTCCAGACTTGGACCTAGAAGTCCAAGTGCATCAAGACGGTGAAATGAATTACAGTTTAATAATATTCCCACCACACAGACAAAATGGATTCAATTACATAATGGTAGCATTAAATGTTATTATGAAGGGGATCCAGAGTCTTGAGTCCAGACTTTCAGAAAACCATGATAAGCTCTTTAAAACAGCTGAAATAGCACATTTATAGGTTTTCAAGCCATAGGTTTGCTGAAAGGAGGGAGCACAGGGAATCAGTCATTACGTTTGCTCAGAGGCTTTGGTGTGATAATCTGGTGCACATATTGAGTGTGCAGAAAAGCAGTGTCAGAGAGTCTCCAATTGATTATTATGTGTTAACCTGTATGGTCTGAGGGTGCTTTCTGGAGTGGCTGCCGTTAGCTGAGAGCACACGTGTCGGAGGTTTGGTGGGAATACCAGCCCTTGGGCTCCAGCCAGGGCAGCAGGGTGTGGCCAAGCCAGCCAAACCTGGGCACACCCAACAGAGAGAAGGCAGAGGCAGCCCTGCCCCACACCAGGTTAGCCCCGACACTCCCTGCTCGGTCCCCCATGGGCTTTAGGGTAGCACGAAGGTGCTGAGTTGCTTTATCACAACCAGACCCCTCTGTTCTGGGCTGCTTTGGATAGGACACCACTGAAACCTGGATCACACTGTGCAGCTCTCCTAGAATGGGGCAGGCACAGGCAAAGCATTGTTATCTACTCTTAAACCCCCCAAAGCATGTCACATTCTTGATATTTAGAATTACAGATAGTATTTCATGATCCTTTAACAATATTTTTCTTCTTTCCTTCCTGGAGAAAAGGAAAATATGATTTTAAAAAAGGTAGGAAAGAAGCAAATCAATCCCATAACTTTGAAGTTAGTATCTTCCATTTTTTTTAAAATTTGAAAAGTTGGAAAGAAATTACAAACAAGAGGAAAGCAGAAAAAAGAGTGGTCAGAACACAAAGAAGTTGAAAACTAAAATAGAGGAATGAACTTTCCGGACTGCCAGCACACAAATGAATTGTTGTTTTCAGGCAGGGGAATTTTTAGTTCTCTTCACAACAGTGGTAAGATATAAATATTACTCCTGAATTTTATGGATGATGATATTAACAAGATTTTTTTAAAAAGTCAATTTCTATTAAAAATATATTTCTACAAATGTTTTGAATACTTCAGTTATTTCTCTGGTATAAAGTGTTCCAAATGCTCCAGACTCCTTGTTTTCTTGATGATGCCTCCCTGAATATTTCCCCAAATTTGGATGCACTAACTCAAACTGGGTTGTTGTATACTATTCACTAGGAAATGTTGGTGAAAGCTGCTTGGATTAGAATAATGTTCTGTGCCAGTGTTGGGACACACTTCATGCCCTGCTGGGTGGCCAGTACCTTTGTCAGGGTGCTTGCCAATTCATGGTCTTATGATAAATGGTCTGTAGCCAAAGAACAGCATATACCCCTGGCTGGCAGGCAACAAGAAAGCATTTCAATTCTGCACTACTTCTAATAAAATATCCACACGCACCTCAGGTCATGATTGATCAAATATGCTCATCCTCCAGCAATGGTTTGGGGGCTTGTCTGAGAAGAACTCTGAGGTTTCTGAGTCCTGAACAGTCCTGTGCAATTTGATACCTGGGAGGACGCACTAGCTCTGGCACTGGCCACTGAAAAATCATTTGTGTGAGGCTCCTTCCATCTTTGATGGGAAAGGACAGTGACAGAGGAAACTCTACATGATGCTTTATCTCAACCTCAGGAGATGTCTAAGGGAGAGGGGATGAATTGCCCTTTGAATGTGCTGCTTCTCATGTATTTTTATTAAGGAGGGGGCTAAACATCTATCTGGCAAGCAAACAGGTTGCTAAAATTAAATGGGAGGTACCTCAGCTACGCTGCTGGCAATGTCGCATCCTTTATGTCCTGCCAATCTGAAAGTGCTCTGTGATTGTCGTTCATCTTTACTTTCAATGAATTGATATTGCAGATTCTTATTTTGGCTGCAGTGCATTAACTGAGTAAAAAGAGTTGAATCAACTGGGCACCACAAAAGCTCGCTGGCTGGTTGCTGCATGCCCCCCAGGCAATAAAAACATGTGCAAAGAACAAAGAGCTGCACAAATCGACTGCAGATATGACCACACACGTTAAGATGTAACACGTCATTGAGACAGGAGAAAAAGCCTTTGTAGCAACCAGCACTGGGTGGAACTGGCTTAATCCCATTAAAGAGCCCCAAAATCCACTGACAAAGGGCCAGCTTTTGTGCTCTCACTTACACTGGGGGAAACCTACTGACCTTGGATAAAAGGAGCCGAAAGCAGGACCCGGTGCAGAGCGGTCACCATCCTTGCCTACAGAGATGGCAGTGTGTGTGGTAAGTGGCAGGGCTGACATGAAAGTGTGTGTGGCACTGGTTTCTCTGAGCACCCTGCTGTCTGAGACACAGAAAGACAGAAGAAGCTTGTGAATCTACTGATGCCAGGATGTTATGGCATGTGAACATGTGGATTTCAGAGGAAAGACAATGAGAGATGCACAGATACTGTGGTTCTTGGGACACCAACTGCTCTGAGCCTGGATGCTCAAAGCCTCCAGGCTCTCCCTGACATCACATATTTCAGCATGGTGTGAAGATCCAGTTGCTCTTTGCTTGAATGCCTGGATGAGAACTTGGGGAAGACCAGAGGCAACGTGCTCATTTGTACAATCTGTGAAGGAGGTGCACATCCTGTTTTCAGCCACAACAGGTGTCCGGGGATCCCCAGAGGTATTGCACTGCCACCTCTGTTCTTGTAAGTGATTGTGCCAAAAAGTAAAAAGGAGACTGAACTACCATGAGTAATTCCTGTTGTGCCATTTTATACTTTGTTTTTTTCAGTCAGTAGTGGTTTGTCTCACACAAACTTGCATCCTTTGACTACAAATGCCTTGACCTAGTCATGATAGCCCTGGCTTATCCCAGCTCTCCTCCAGCAGAGCTAATCTCACATTTGTAGCCTGTCTGCATGCTCACTTGCCAGCTAGAAAGGCTGTGCTGGCTGCCTGGCCAGTCACTGCCAAAGATAACAGCTGAGTTTGGAGCGCCCTTCCCTTCTTGGGATCACAAATTCAAGTCTCTCTTCTATTCCCTCACTTCATGTTAGTTGAAACTGGAATTGAAATTTATTAGGGTGTGGGTACTGAGAAGAAGGAGAGGCTAAAAGAGAGTCAGGCAAGCAGGCAGAACAACTGCAGGATTCTCACTTCCTAGGCTAAAATTAATCAATGCTTACACTTGGTTTGAAGTGAGCCTTCGTTTGAGGAACAAAGCCTGGTGAATGACTCTGGAAATGGTCCTAGAACTGCTGTGGGATGAGAGGAGAGGGTTTTCCTTGGTGCACAGATCCTTCTTGTCACTTCATTCCCAGCCTATTTCCTTGAGACCACCTACAGGGACGCCACCACAGCAGAAAAGGCTCCCTCTTGTCCTGCAGAACTCAGGGATCCTTCTTACTGCCTCAGTGCATGTAAGGGTGAGCCCTAGATGAAGAAACCCAGGGCAAGTGGGCTGCAGGAAGGCCCAGCTGAACCCAACCCCACCTGGGCTGGATGTCCTGAGGAGCCAATGTGCCTGGGGACACGTTCAGTCTTGCCCAAGGGCCTGCTGAGGCAGGTGGCAGTCATTCCTTGTCTTTGTGAGGTTGTTTGCTTGCATTAAAGGTTTCAGTAGTTTGGAACTGCCTATGTGAAAAAAACCCAAACCAAGATAATTCTTGAATTTTTTTTTTTTTTCCACACTGAGTTTTTCCTGTATACAAAAGCCTTAAAATAAAAGTGGAGAATGCATTTCTGCTTTTAGGGTTCACTTTGCTGGCTTTTGTCACTTATAGTTACACATATTTAGGTTCACACCAGCTCTTTGCAGTTCACCTCCAGTCAGATGTTTGTCTACACCTGAAAACATGAGAAGGACTCAGAGTTGGTTCCGCCAAGGAAGGAGACTGATCAACCTACAGAAGAATATTTACAGGGAATATATTTATAGACTTAGACTTTTAAAATTTGTGTATGTGGATTTGGTTGAGCATGAGGCTTTCTTTTTGTCTGTCTCCCAACTCTGCTCCCTTCTTTCCTCCTCCTGCCTGTTTTCTACCTATCCCCCTCCCCATCCTGCCCCAGAAAATTAGCTTTCATTGGGCTTTTATAGCTGCACTTTCAAGTCAGTCAGGATTATTTTCTGGTGCTTAAATTCCTAGTTAACATGTCATGGTGCCATTCAGTGCTGGAAATGATGTAATTTATTGGGTAGCTGGTCATTTGCACAAATAGCTGGAAAAACAAGTTTAGCTTGATATAAATAACAAGACACAACAGTATATACAGTACAACACCTTGCCTCCTGCTGCAAATCTCCTGATTTCTGTTATTCTGGTTTCAGCGTGCCTAGCTGCCTCCTTACATTCACTGCTATGAAATAAGATAATTATAGCAGGAGTAAATATTACCCAATCAATCTACAGCAACAACTGTTAAAACAAGCCATCTTATAAATTTTCCTAACAAAACATGCCTCAACCCAATATACACAGAAGGTAAGTTTCTCTGACCTTGAAATAAATTTCAAGAGCAAAGAACATTACGTACACAATGAACATCCAGTGATGAGAGGCAGAGCCAGGGACCAGCCCTTTTTAATCTGACCCCCTCAAAACCTCCCCAAACTCAGCAGCAGAAGGATGGTGTGTTTTGGAAAAGGTTATCTTTTCATGTATGGTGTAAATAGGAATAGTCCCCTGAAATCACAGTTCCCCTTCTTCTCTTATGCCTTGTGGCTGGACTCAAGCAAATTAACCCTTCTCTTCCCAGGATAACACCAGACTCCAGTAGTGATAGGTGTGATGGCTGCATGAAACATTTGGTTCAATTAAACCATAAAGCCTCTTCAAAGCCCAGAGCATTCTTTCTACCTCCCAAACAAACACATTTAAAAAGAAAAAAAAAATCACCTATCAGCAGAGATCAGACTAAGTCACTTAGGGGTAAGATGTGCATGGGCTCATAACATTGTGTACTACAGAAAGTGGCTCAAACAGGGGAAAACATTTGCAGCGACTGTTTTGAAATGCTACTGGATTTCAGGTTTACATTCTGGCAATGCTCTGTAGGTTTGCCTAACTGACTCATGAGAAGATAGTTTCTGTTGGGGTGGGGATAGGGGAGAAAAAGGAGCCCAAATGCCTGACGGTAAAGATCAATGCCCTTTAGAAGAACATAAAGATGTTCTGAATCTGTGTGTGGCAGAGAAGGGTCACAAGGGAGAAGATAATTATGATTTAATTACTTGCTTGATTTAATTACTGAAAAAAAATTATGGATTTGAAAACTTTTGTGCTACTAAACGGAGGCAGAATAGGGCCAGTATGAACAGGTTTTGAAACCCTCACTTTAAGAAGCAGCCGGATCATGCATTGCCTGGACATCTCCCAACACAACAGGTGAGACATGGTCATCTAACCCCAGCTAGATCCAGGATTTGGAGGGGTTGGTCATTATGGTCAGACTCTTTGTGGGATGTAAGGTGGAAAGCATGGCATGCACCGTTTGTACAACTGGTCTGCAAGCTGTGGGGAGTGCATGTTCTGGATTTGCAGGAGAGAAGAGCCCTTTCCTAGTTGATATCACTCAGAAAAATTGCCTTAGATTTATCCCTAAGTTTATCTCTGTCTTCTACCTCCATTCTTGAGATATAATGGTAGCCACAGGGCTAGGTGATCTGAGGCCCAAGGTAAGTTGAAACATCTTTCTAAAAAGCTGTTGGTGTTTTCCCTCCTGCATGGGAATGTGCCCAGGGCTGGTGACAGGGTGGGCCTAGGCTGACATAGCATGACTAAAACCCCTGTAATATCCACCCTGCATTTCAAATGTGTTATGTTAAAGAGGAATAGGGTGGGTTGGAAGTGAAATATTGCATTCGTGCCTGTGGTAATGGAGATGCACACTTGCTGGCTCTGGTGGACTCCATCCTGTGCCTTCTCTGCCTGTCTCTGGACTAGATGCATTTCTCTTTGCTGGTGCCACAGGCCTGCTGGGGAATCAGATGTATGTGTTACCTCTCACAGGGGTTTTACAGTGTGGACCAACATCTCTAGGGATTGAAAACACTGCTGTGGCTCATCTTGATGGGTCTCAATTGTAGTAAATTTAATGTCCAGCTGTAGAATGGCTCGCTTACATATTGGACTGTTTCATCTACCCAAAAGAGGCACCTGTCCAAATTTCCCACCTGAACAGCCCCTTGCTCATGTTAACCCTTGAAACATGCCTGGAAATTGAGTGAGGAAGTGCTAGGTGCTATGGGACAAATGCCATGCCCAAACTTTTCATGCTGTGCGTCCATTGTGATCTCTCCAAGGTCCCAGAAACTTGTCTGGGGCCTGACTGACCTGAAAAATCTCACAGGGTTCATTCTAGCAGTCGAGCAGTACAGACAGTTAACCTCAAACATGGGCAGTGTTTACTACATTGGCTCCTGGGCAGCCTTATGGTCTCATTTTCATTGATGTGGAGTGGCCAGAGAGTAAGCCTTCGTGCATAAGGGATGCCAAAAAGGCAAATAACAAGCTCAAATGCACAAATGCATTTGCTTGCTGGGGACTGACCTCCCCTGGAATCTGCTTGAATTCACTGCATCTGGCAAATTTTGAAAACTGCAGTCAAATGCTGAGGAATATACAGATGTCTGGAAATGGAGTCCATGACCTAGTAACCTCCTCTTGTCAGAGACCAAACCCATTTTATCATTACCTTTGATGTGTTGTTGGTTAAAAAGGAGGATGTACTTTAACTCCCTCAAAGGAAACACTTCTGTTTTGTGTATGTCAGCCATATTCATTCAGCCAATAGACCTGAATTTAATTCATTGTCTGACATGTCTTTTGCTGTTGCTTTTCACTGAAAATATGGCTTTCTAATGAAGGGA